>OMNV01021467.1:0-13460 GCA_900303265.1 Brotula barbata | reverse complement strand
TCTCTCTGTGTATTCTTCTTCTACTCTCTTCAATCTCCTGCCCCAGATAGGGCCACATCAAAGCTGGGGGAGCTGTGCTTTGTGGGGCCTTGGTTCCCTGATTCTCAACATGTGGTTTTGTGGCTCTGGACATCGGCACCTTTTAACCCATTCTGTCAAGATTAAGCATTGCCTTCAATTGGGCATTAGTGAAACTATAGTAACCAATAAGAAGCTTGTTGCTGAATGGAAACTATGTATCTTGTCACAGCAGAGCTGTCGGAACATCATGATCCCAGACAAGTTCCTCGGCAGGATTTTGGCTGCCTGGACAGGGGCCCCTTCTTTTCATGCTGACACCAAGTACACCAAGTAAACTCCCCACACGCACACTCTCTCTCTCTCTCTCTCTCACACACACACACACACACACACACACACACACAGGCAGGCATTTTATAATGGGAATTTATATTCAACACAAAACATTGTTTTCCACAGGGCGAAAGCATTTAATTATCTCCCTTTTTTCACCTCTTCCCGACGACGGCAAGTGAGAAAATTGGACCAAAATGAATAACCAACAAACAGTGAAAGAAAGGGGAGGAGACAAATTTGCTGCACACAATGACTAAGGAGAAGTGTTTAGAAGCCTGGGAAATAAACAGGAAACTAATAGAGTGGGTCTCTGCTACAGTCTGGGTTGGCACAAGGTTGGTCCTGGGGAGAGAGGAAGGGCAGGCGGAGGGCCAGGCTGTGTCACCGGCCCCCAGCTTCATTAAGAGGTGCAAACACAGCTCCACAGTCCCCAGGCCTAGAGTTCCATCATTCAGATCCTGGCCTTAGCCTGAGCTTAACATGAGCTAAAGACTCCAGACATCACACACTCATTAAAGCCAGGCTCCTGGAGCAACTGTCACTGGCTAGCAGCTCTCCGACAACTGCTCTCTCTCCAGATTCCTGTTGAGGGGAATATTCACACGTCCCATGTCAGCTCCCTCTGCTCCAGCACCAGTCAACAGCTTGGATTAGTGAGGTGACTGCAGTAAAAACATTTATTGGCCACTATCCTACTTTCGGGCTTATTCCTTATGACCGCGATTACACGGCGGTGCGTGTCCGTATCAGTAACCAGCGTCCTCGCGTATTTTGATAGCCCGGAGCACTCGCCGAAGTGCGTACGCACCGACCGACGTGCTGGATCTGAAATATACACATCATAGTTTTGACACGCGGCTGTTCCTTTTTGTCGCGAAGCCCCAGCTACAGCGTTCGTCTGACGCTGCTCGGCTCGACACAAGTCTCCCATTGGCTCAGACGGAGCACAGACAATCAGCATGAGGGTGGATTGATTTTTGGCTCTTGGTGGACAGTGAGCGAGGGACAGTGGGCTTCCAGACAGAAGCTTGGCTGGACTTTGTGAAGACTGGAGCCTTCTGTGAGGTTGCCTGCCCCACCACATGGAGTGCTCCAACAGTGACCCTGCGCAAACTGGCAACTGCCAACCGTCTGCTTCCGTCTGCTTGGCATATTTGGCCATTTAGTGGGTGCTTGTGAAGATCAAATGGGTTAAGATCACCCCTCTTAGTGAGCAGCGAAAAAAACAACATCAAAAAGGTGTAAATTTCACTTCCCCACTTTTGATTAAGTCAAGCATGAAAAGAAATGTAATACTCTCAAGTGGCAAGGGTTTACACTATTGATGCTGTTACTTCTGCTTCGGGAGGCCCAATCAGTCGACAGGGAGCTGAGTAAACTCGCCCCGAGTTTTAGGATAGGCCAGATGGAGGGCTTTTGCTGTGCCTGAAAAGACAGCTTAAGAACTCGCCTCCTCAATCCCACTCAATACTGACTGTGTGAAATCCTGGTCCTGGCTAACCCCCCAACCCACCCGCCTTCTCCAAAGCTGGTGGCTACCACCATATGGGCTTGTTTAAAAACTCCCACAGGCTGGTACAAAGCACAACAACACAGTTTTCATATCAAGTGCTCTCTCAAAGAGGCCCCCCCTCTGACTCCTTCCCTTCTGATTCCAAAGGCTGTCACGGGTTCTGCTCTGATTAATAGTTGGTGTTGGCCGTCTGTTTTGGCAGATCATTTTGCGCGATGATTAATATGAATTTGCCACCTCCATCCAATTCATATGTTTCAAAAGGAGCCCGTCGACTGAATGGACATTTTTCGGCTTCATTTTCGCCACAAAACACCGCTGAATACTGGAACGATATTTGTTGTATGACCCTCCGCGGTAACATTGCACCTCCTTGCTACGCATTGTCAAAACAGCCTCTCGCAGAACGAAACTGAAGTAGAGCAGTGCCCCGAGTAGTATGTGGTGGATGGTAGAATGGAATGGCTTTTGTAAAGACTTAATAGAATCTTTAACCGTTCCAACAATCCACTCCCATGGAGTTGCATTAAGTAGATATTGTAGAGGGACAATGACCTAAATAGCTCAACATCAACCTCATTAGGCATGCAGGCAGGGCCTGGGCCATTTCATGGTGGAAGCTATTGTCAAGGCTCACCCCAGGTGAGCATTAAATTGCAAATGATACCCTGAAAGGCAGAGAGGAGAGGGCAGAGAGAGAGAGAGAGAGAGAGAGAGTGAATATAGCAAACAGAGAGAAAATGGTTCTCGGGACAACAGGGAATGAAAAGGCAGTTGGAGGAGCTGCTCTGACCGTAAAAAATCCAATACATCACAGCTTTTGGGGAGCAAATTCCACTCGTCTCCTAAGTGTCTTATTTGTAAGCAATGCTGAGCACAGGACTGCAGAGAGAGAGAGAGAGAGAGACGGACAGAGAGAGAGAGACTAATGACAGACTGATAGCAATTACTTGTGCCCGTCAACGGCTCCCCTCTCTCTCCCAGCATTCCAGGAGAAAATTAGACGAGTGGGAAAAATAAGGTGGAAGAAAAGGATAAAGGGGTTGAAAACAGTTTAGATTAAGTCTGAAGAAGAAGAAGAAGAAGTCTCGCCGCACTGTCACAAACTTTCCAGCGAAGTCAATCGCTCAGCAAATCAATATCCACATCCCGAGCCAAATAATTTTCACTTAACGACCCCTCGGATCAAGGCGTTAAAAAAAAAAGAAAAAAAGAGGTCTCTGAAGAATAATTTGCAGCTGCAAAGTACTCCTGTGACTGACATTAAACGATGCTGAGGAACGGGAGGTGTGCTCCCCGGTGGAACTGCTCTCTGTCACCCTTCCTAGTGAGAAATTGTGCCTTTGCATATTCCTTGTCACCAGTGGCATAAGTGAAAGGACCCCCGAGGACAGTGTTAGTCACTGTTTGCCTTGTGGAGTGGAGTAAATTAAAGCAGGGATTACAGCAGGTGAAATTGTGGATGACAAGCAAGGCAGTGGCAGCCCCATTAAGTGCTCTTTAGGCCCATATGTCTTCATGAAGCCCTGCAGCCGGGACCACCGATGAGTCTGCTGCACGGCGCTTTAATTTATTCAACTTACAGACAGACAAACCCACCTCCTCTCTCGCTCCCACAGTCCCTCTATCACGCCCGAGACACGGTTTATCAATACGCACGCTCGCACACGTAGCATGAATCAGCTTACGCGCACTCAATCCTCCGACTTCCGAGACTCCTACACGACGGGCTGTGTAATCGTCTGCACTCTGACGAAGACGTTTAAAGAGCTGAATAATTCAATTATCAATCGCTTTAACGCTCGTCGTAGAAAAAAAAAATATGATTTATTGCCTCAATCGCCGTTTCGCCGACGCGTTTAAGGAGCGACCGGAGAACCGGTGCGATGATGGCTTCAAACAAAAACGAGTGAAATTCGACTTCCTGAACAGATAGCTGTTATCTCATCCGTTCCTTAAGAGATGACTCTTCCTCTATATTGGATTGTCTACATTTATTTGATGCTCCGGGCCTGTGAAATTTTGTCTTCAAACAAACAAAAACCCAAAACAAATTTAAGACACGAAGAGATGAGAAACTTAAAGAACGCTTAAACGCCGCTTAATCCTTATTCTCCACGGAGAGACAATCTCAAGCTCTAATCAGCTTTTAGGAACAGTGTGGAATTTACCTTTAGGGGTTAAAAAGAGGTGTTTATGCACGCGCGTGTGTGTGTGTGTGTGTGTGTGTGTGTGTGTGCCTGAGATGTAGACTTGCCGTTTAAATACGATATAATGACGCGCGTTAATTGTCTTGAGTTTTGTTTCGGATGCGTTCATTAGCAACACCCTCATGTTCCGGCCCTGAAATTGTTAACATTTGAAAACGGCTCTCCAGCTATGATGCTCCAGCAGATAAATATCCTCTGGCTACTGGATGAAAATATCAAAAACAACTCTGACTGCGAATGAAAGAAAACGAGCGACGACACCAGCCGAGCAGGAGGCCGAAGCCAAGGGAGCGTACCGGGACGTCCCGGGGTGTTCGGAGCGTGTGTGTTCGGTCTATCGTAAAGCAGGTCTCTGTATGAGGTAGTCCGTCTTTGCATTGTGTTATTTCATCACTAATACGTGTCCTTGTTTACATCTCTCCTTAATGATTCTTATTGGATTATGTAAACCCTCCCTCTCATCTCGTATGCAGGTGCGGTGTTAAATCTGAGTCAGCTCAGTGGGAGGCAGGCAGTGGGTGCTCTAATGAAAGTCACTCGTCTGTCCTACAGAGAGGTCAAGCTTTTACACCTGGCCGCAACCACATGGGGCCACACTGCATGCGTGGCCTTGGCAATGACTGTCAGATAAGGAAGTGCATAATTTGGATGCAGGGATGACACCGGCGATAAGGTAAAAGAGAGGCAGCAACGGACAGTCGGGTACTGACACGCTGTCAATTCTTACGGAACCATTATTAAAACAAACTTACGCTAATCTGAGAGCATCATAACACTTTCACTTGTGTAATAACTTGCAGGTTATCGGCGGTAAAATATGTAAAATATAACATCTATAGCTACTCAAAATCATCATGTTTCACCCTGCAGTTCAGTAACAACACATAATCCACAGGGCTGCACCTGGGAGAAGCTCAGTACTTTTCAATCGGGATGCACCACATGCTGTCAGATCTGTGTTAAAAATTAAATTCTGCTCATGTCTTGACTGGGGGAATGGGAGCACCGGCTCATATTCGTATAATAATCACTGTATTCAGACTTTTAAACGTGGGGGCTTCTGTCTTTGTTGACATCAGTGTGCACTCTTTGTTTACAAGTGAAAAAAGGATTATAAAAATATTATAAATGTTATGGAATACTAAGGAAAATGCTGATTATCACTTATTTTTGTTATCATTCTTTTCCACATTTCCCTGCTTTATTTTCTTTGAAGGTGAGACAAAACAAACATATAATTCTGTTCCCTTTAGTAGCTTGAATGTAGTGGCTTGGCTACATCTTCACTACTTTAAATCATGACTCGCTTGTGAGTTGAAAAGCTGCCATTTCAAACTATGGTCCCAAAATTCGGTGATTTGTTTGTTATTCAAATGTGACTCTGAATGAATGTTTTTCTTTTTTGCAGCAACAGCACAGAGCTGCCAATCGACGGCGTTTATTTATTTCATTTTTTTTCAGTTTGCGAGCACCGTTTGACCCCAGATTGATGTCAGCAGCTCCTCTGCTCGCCTCGCTCGTGCCTCCTTTTTGGAATAATTGTGAACGTGGGCTGCTTTGAATGTGTGTATTGCCACTATCACACCAGAGGATGGCAGAGTGGTTGATGAGACTTGGATGCGTGGAGCCGGGCTCCTGGCTGTGGCTGTTTCAGATGCAGAGGAGGGCTTAAACACTGAGCTTTGGGCCCCATTAAGCACTACAAAGCCTGCTTATTTTTTCAATTCCACGCCTCCCTTTAAATTATCCTGCGTTCTATGAATTGTTCGAAGGAAAAGCAGAGGAAGATAAATCCGACCGTGAGTGACATTGGGCATCGCATTTCAAAGGTATCTCAAAACATACTCATTGGATGTAAGTGACAGTTCTGACATTCATTCTCTGAACCTCAGATATAAGCGTTTATAGATATATCCCGCTCGGACGATTTCGTCAGACAGCCGTGCAGGACGAGTGGACAGGTATAATGACAAACACGGGTTATTTTGCTGCAGGATTGCTCGGGACATTTAAAATGTGGGTCACACAAAGAAAAGTTTACTGGCTACCACAAATCTTCCAACAATGCCAAGATCCATAGGCTGCTAACTCGTGTTTCCAGGAGTGTGCATCCGTCCATCTGGCTGCTGCGTACGGATCCGCGGCCCCCACAAACAGCCTTTGCAGCAAGACTCCACACATGGCCTGATCCTCTTGGCAGCCAACGATGCAGCACGCTAATGAAGAGGTAATGAGCCAGCCGATCCCCGCGATCTGCATGGGGGCCACAGTGCAAAAGTTTACGTTCCCAGGACATGGAGGGAGAGCATGCCGAACAAGCTGCAGGATGAAAGCTGGGCCTGAGTCGGACGCATAGATCTACAGCCACAGAGGGGATTACAGACACCTACTTCCAGCTTAGGCTGGAGTTTTTGAAGTTTGGGCATAGGAGGGGAGAGATCCCTTTGGCAGAGTCCTGTTTGATTCTGGTGGGAGTCCGTCTCTAATCCCCCCTTCCCGTTCTCACCTTCTGCCTGATCCACTGCAGCCTCTCATCCCCGTGGTCCAGGATCATTATCCACCTTGGCCAAGGGGGCTCCCCCTCATTAATTTCCCTAAGAAGATTACAGAGTGTGCGTTTGTTGTTGTTGTTTGAGCCATCTGATTTGCCTAAGCCCTTTGTTTTTTCATCTGGTTTACACTTTAATGCCCTCTGAATGAATTTCAGTGACGGGGGGATCAACCTGACCCACTGGCAATGCAGCAGAGAACTTAAGAGAAGGAAAGCTAGCCCGAGGGGGTGGATGAAGGGAGGAGCATATTTCACTCTTCTCCTCTACAGATTTAGATGTACTGACAGAGGAGACAAGCGTTGATTTAACCTCAACTCATCTCCTCGGAGTGGAGCTAAAGACGAGCTGGGAGGCTGCGTTCAAGAGCCACATGCTCGCCATTAAACGCTGCCGCTCGGAGAAAGCCAGGCCTTCTCTGGACTACAAACGGAACAGCTGTCGGGTCAAACTGGACCTCGCTGTCTCCCCCCAAGCCAAATGCCAGGCTGAAAAATGAACCCTTAGAGTGATGTGGTCAGCTGGCAGGCCATGCCAGCTCATCTCTGAATTTGGGTCTGTTTGTACAACCCAAAACTGTGGGGGAATTAGTTTGCAATGACTGCTTGGTCGCTCGAGTCGCTCCATCTTCTCCGTGTGACATCTCATTAGTAAGATGAACGCAACCTGACCTGGGTCCAATAGCACTTGGCAGTCCGGTATGCTCTCCCGTCTGACACACCTCTCACACATCATTATCAGCTATTAGCCACAGTAAGCTGAACATTACATAATTAATCCATCTTTTCATAAGCAAACGGGGTGGAGGGGTGCCACCAGCATGGGATTGACTACCTCAACCAGAACTGATGAATCTGCATTCAAAGCGTGCCCTGTAGAGACCCGCTAGCGTGGGTACATTTGCCAAAAAAATACTCCAAACATTTATTTTATCGCTCTATGAAAACGCGTAATTAACAAATGAAAAAAAGTATCACAGACCCTGCTGTGTTATCGGTAGAATACTACGTTTGTTTGTCAGCTCTGATCTGCGACAAACAATTTTAACGCAATTAATCGGACAAAGCCCGCTGCAATTGATTAATAAGGGGCACAAAGAGCGGGCTAACCTTCCTGGGTTGCGTTTGTCTGGGAGCACAGACGGACAGTGCAGATGTCATCGGGTCCATCAATGGGCCAGACTTTATCAGGCGCGGGGATCGAAACATAGTCCTTTTGGAGCGCGGCCAGCGTCACTCTGGAGGCAGAGCGGTGAAAAGATGGAGTTAATGGGACACCTCATCTCCACCAAGATCTAACGGTGCTGCGAGAGACGCCCTTTAACCCCACCGCTGACGTTTGTCCTCTTTTTAAAAGAACATCTTGTAATAACAGGGAGATCTCGGGGAAACGTGTTCGTGTCACGGCGATGTTACCGAGAGGAAAGACGATTTATTTTTGCTTATTTTGCATCTCACGCAGAACCGGACGACGGTTGTGATTAAAATTTCTGAGCAGGAAACGATGAGAGAAACGGCCGCCGTATACACAGACTTGTTTAATTTGCAACCGTGTCAACAGTTGATCTGCAAATGGAAAACGCTGCGGTCCGTTTTGTCCCGATGTGCAATCACAGAATGGCTGTCTGTGTACAGTTTACGGTGGCCTCTCATTGCAGGGTTAAGGGTAATGAATCATACAGCGGCTGTCCTCTAAAGAGCAGCACAACCTAGATATTTGGCCTTGGTTTAGACTGGAACACTAAAGACACAACAACATGGGAATAAAGTGTCATTTATCCAAACAAGGCATTAGTATATGGCCGCCTCCACCTGTAATTGACTGTCTGCAGCTGACTCGACATCGACCACATCCCCACTTTAAGCCGTCTCCTTCGCTAAACCGGAGTTGTGTGTTGCATAAGTTATACGCCAGACTAGACAAAACAGTTTTAGCGTTTATATACAGTGCCCAGGAGGAGCGTGAAGCATTTTGCCAACGCGTTGCTTCGTATTCGGTCACGTAATGCGTTGTTCAAAAAAAATTCTATTATTTTTTTCATCTCGGTTTTGATCACTTCAGTGTGATAATACACCACCCAAAACCCGACAATGCTAAATGTAAAGTAGCCGAGATTCAGACCTGTTTTACTTAAATCAAAGCGATGGATTGAAATACTTTACATCCATGTTTTCCTCTGTGTTTTCTATTGCTTCGATTCACAGTTAATGACCAAATTATTTACCGATTTTTACAGCAACCTGACCATTTTTCAGAAAATGCACTCAAACTTCATCTCCAACTATACCGTAGTCACATCCTGTCTCCTCACTGTGTCCACCTGCAGCCCGGACCTGTCCCGTCCATCACCAGCTGCACATCTGCGGTTGTGGAAACGACCGCATTTTACTACAACAACACTACAATCAAGAAAATTATACCTAAGTTTAAGAAATTGTAAACAAGTTGATTTGCACTGGAAAATAGTGTAATCTTTGGTAGACGTAGCTTGTTTGAAGAAAGAATTCTATATAATTATTATTGTTTTTTTTGTTGGTTTAGATACTTTTAGCTCGCACTCAAAGCCTTCAGATCAAGAGAACAAGTTAGGGCCGACCGTCGAAGCGCTGTGCTGCTGAAGTGTGTCGGAGTTCGGACCCTTGGGATCTCCGTCTTTACTAACTGTTTCCACATCTGGAAGAGTCCTGTGCCTGATGAGCAGCGTGCTGTGGACATTTATTGACCGTGACATCAGGGGGATTATCTTCCTAAATTTCTCTGGGTGTCTGTATCTCGCTTCCCATTTCTCACAGGGTGAAATCAGCCACATCCTCTTTGCTACAACGGTGACTGGATGATGTCCGTATCTGAATAAGACTTTATCTTCAATATACAGTAACTAACTGAGTCACAGCTAAGACTAATAGTCTTTCCATATGTCTGAGTGTCTCCATTTGCTTTTTTTTTTTTACTTTTTCCTGCGACGCTCTGGTCCCGTGAGGCCTGTAGGATAGTTCTGTGGGCTACGATGTCCAGGCAGAAGAAATTCTCTTCCCCTGTTAAGCCAGGAAGGAGGGAGGGGACGTGGAGTGAGCGAGCGAGCGAGAGACAGAGAGAGAGATAGGAGGCTGTCCTGAAACCATACTGGGCTTCAGTAGCAGAGGGAAGCTGCAGGCAGTGGCACGGGCTCCCTGATGGCCTCACCCCACTGATCCCGTAAATTCGGTAAACTTCATGGAAATTTAATAAGTGCCGCTGCTTTGTGTTCACCCGCAGAGCCCAGACCTGGTGCTGGGAGGCACATGTGTGATGGTTTACCAGCAGACACTCGCCGGCTTGTTTCTGAGGCAGACAGAGGAACGTCCCTCTTAGTGCTGCGCCTCTCTGAGCCAGAGAAGGAGCTGGCTGTGACCCCAGGGGCCACGCTGCTTTAGCCAATATAGACTCTGTACGTCCTGAGGGGGAATAATATGTGGGGCTGGTCCAGGCCCGTTTCATTTCCCCTCCCTCCTCTCTCGCTCTTTCCCTCCCTTCAAAGGCCCTGCTCAGCTGCTCCTGCCAGGCTACAGAGCTCTTTGAGTTAAAAGGACAGCGATTCTCATTTGAAACCGCTGCCTTTGCTCCCTCGTCTCTCCTTTTTTCAGGGGCTGGCTTCTGCTGGCTGCACCACACTGAGCAGTGCTCTGCCATGACAACTAAATAGGCCCCCTAATACCACTTCATAAAGCCGAGGAGTATCCTCCAGGCAAGGAGCTGTAAATTAAAGACATAAATGTTGCCTTCGTGGAAAGCGTAAAGAGTGAACCTTCCACTAAAATGACAGGAGTGGCTTAACAGTCCAGGCTAAATGATACCTTAACCAGGCGTAATTTATAGGCCCATCCTACGGTGAGAAAGAAATGGATCTCCCAGTTATGAGGACTGGAAACCGCGAGCGTGTTGCTCTGTGCGTGTGCTTTTGTGTTGGCGTGTGTGCGAACACCCATTAGTATGAATGTGTGTGTGTGTCAGCGGGGGCTTATCAACAAGTGTGGATAAGTGGGATTATACTGTATTAGGCACCGGGTGAGACAGGAGATAAAAGATGAATTTTAGTCTTTGTCACTCAGTGGATAAATCCTGGAACTGAGCATGTGGAGGATGATGAAGAAATACAGATACGTAAATATGAAATTAACCGCGTGCGAGTCGTGCGCACGGGGCGATTTGGCGCGCGCCGCAGGTAGACTTCCAGCAGTCATCACTCAGACCCGTCCGTCAGATCCGCATATCGTACGTTCTGTACCGTTTATCTTGTCATTGCTCATTTTCCGAGAGAGGGATCCTGCGAGAGTGACAGACGAGGAGGAGGAGGAGAAAAAGATGAAACATGAAAAAGGATTTCTTCTTCTGGCTCTCCTAAACGCACACAGAGAAAAGATGTTATTCCGCTGTTTATTTAGTCTGACTCCCTCACCGGTCGACAGACAACAATGAAGGAGTGCAGGCACCCACTGTACTGTACAGCATCGAGTTGACAAGAGATGAAGATGAGTGAAGGAGCACTCGGAGAGATGAGAGCCTCCCTTCACTCCGTCTCTCTATCCGTCTTTCTTTCCGTCTCTGCGTCTCCCTCTCTTTTTTTCCCCCGCTGCCTATGATGATGTGACAGGGCTGCTAAGCAGACGTATGTGCCCGTCATTTACGCGCCAGGTTGTTTTGTAACAGAACAATTCCTCAATTCATTTTTCACATCATTGTTTTCCCCTTTTTAGCGTGTCACAGAAGGCCGTGCCTTGTGGGTGTTGTGACGGCGGGGGTGAGATAGGAGGGCAGACAGGCGCAAAGTAGAAGGATGCCGGGCTTCTCCGAGGGGATGTTTGGCTTTGTAATTTCACCCTTGAAATTCGTGATTACAAACGGGACAACTTTTTTAATTTTCTCTTTTGTCTGGATTCAGCTGGCTGACAGTCTGCCCCAGCAGCCAGGCCTTTTAATCAATCACCTAGATAATCAAATGTCACTGGCTATCTGCTCCATGTAATTACTTTTGCAATTAAAAATCAATCTCCAGTCACCCCGTCTAATTAGAGGGATGGGCAGATCTTCATCTAGATTGATTTTATAATACATATTGACTGCAAATGCCATAACATTCCCATATTCCCTCATTTTCATGCTACGAAGCATCAAAACAAAATGCTGGCGATTATGGGGAGGTGCAGAGAATTCTGCATTCCGGGAAAAGGTCCCCAGTCCAGGAAAGGTTCACCTTGCTTATTTGTCTGTAATGACAGCACATATCCTCTCTCTCTCTCTCTGTCTCTCTCTCTCTCTCTCTCTCTCTCTCTCTCTCTCTCCGAGGGAGGGTGGATGAATAGCATCCACGATAGGCTGCAGCCTCTCTGAAACATAAGCACAGAATAACCAATAAGGAGATCCTTCTTCATAATAGAAATCAGATAAAGCCGTTCAAATAATGAGGTGGGGAGACACCGGATTTCATCACAATATTGACATTTTACCAGGGGGAACGTAACAGAGCTCCAGAAGTGTCTTTGGAGGTGTCTTCTAATGCCATACATCACCATCACCATGTCCGCGCGCTCCGCTATAGCAGCTAAAAGCAAACAACACTCCACCGGAGACAGCTTGTTCTCTCACCCCTCTTTTAGCAAATCCCAAGAAACAGACAGATGTGTCCATCTGGAAGACATCACATTGGCCCGTGTCCCTACCATTGGGGACAGGCGTGTGACAGGCATGTGTGCACGCTGCCCCGCCGTATGTCTTTCCGTCTCTCATCTCCATCTCATTGCCTTCGGGGAGACTTACAGCACTGACAGGTCCAATAATGAAGCTTTTCTATGTAGGCTTATTTAGACACGTGCATACACACACGAAACATATTCGGGCGCATACATACAAAACGAGCACGTGCGCGCGCACACTAGCACACACACACATAAACAGGCACAGCCTCGGGGAAAGTGCCACTCATATACACAAGCCAAACAGTGGAGCCTACAGGGAGACATGAAGCTCAAGGACCAGCTGTGTGCAGAACCTTGAGAACCCGAGGATGCAAATAACAGCGAAGGAGGCTGCCACAGGCTTGTAATACAAATATGTACACAGCTAAGTACTTAACTATATTGAGATATTGAGGACTCTGGGTTGATTGAAAGTACTTCCTGGCCCGTGTGATTACACAGGTCATAATAGATGGCTTCACCTGTACCGTATGATGTCCATCAGTGATTAATTCCATCCATCAGAGCTGTGATGAGGAGTGTCCTCCTTCCCCTTGGCTGATGATAATAGAGAGGTTTAGAGTCTGGAGATCATATCCAAACTGGAGCAGTGATTAAAGTGGAGATCGAAAAACTCCTTCTTAGCCTGGAGGGACTGGAGAGGGATGGTTAGAGACAGAGATTGAACAGGAGAAGAGGTTATTTAACCCAGCGTCTCCCGCAGAGCTGCCAGCGCCGTACCATTCTATTAGGGCGGTAAAAGAGTAAACAAAGGGCATGTATCTTTCCAGCCGTCGTCGGCCCCATGCGGTGCACGGGTATGATTGGCCTGCGTTAGCCCGGTGCTGCCAGGGCCTTTTTCCCAGTGAGACCAGTAATAAGGGCAGCACTTATCATGTGTTGCCTCCAGCCACCAGCACCGCTACAGCAGCAGGCAAGGGAGGTGAGAGAGAGAGAGAGGGAGAGAGAGAGAGAGGGGAGAGGAGGGCCCACCACAGTCGAGAAGTAATTAATCACCATGGAGTGGGAGCTGTCAAATCCCCAGGTCTTTTGAACTGATAATGCTGCCCACCACAATTTAGCCTGATGGAGATGAGATTTTCTTTTCACCCCTGGCAAG
>OMNV01021465.1:0-16638 GCA_900303265.1 Brotula barbata | reverse complement strand
CTCTGTGGGAACAATCAGCATGCAACACGACAACACCGGAGTCTCTCTCTCTCTCTCTCTCTCTCTCCCCCTGCGTCCATCCGAAGGCAGAGCATCTCCATAAAGTCACTCTGACTCCTCTGCGCCCGCCCGCCTCTCGTCGTGGAGACTTTTGTGGGGGTAAACACGGAGCGGCAGGTAGGAGGAGAGGAGAAATGTACCTGTAACTCCACGCTGCAGCCCTGGTAGAAGTGTGTCGGGAACACCGCCAGCTGATGTTGCACTTGAAGGGAAAGTGTATAATCCATGAACCGGATGATGCTGAATAGCGGCGGAGCGAGCAGCAGACGCGTCTCCGTTGGCAGCAGTACTACACTGTACTACAATGTGCCGCCGGTCCCCGCCCCGCTGCGCTCCTATTGGCCGCCCGGCGCTAATCAGCGGCGTCACTTGATTTGAGAGAGGACGAGAACCCGCAGCTCAAATCAGCGCACATCGGGGCGATCACAGGAGAGGAGTCTGATGAAGAGTGGTGAGGATGAGGAGGAGCAGGATGTTGATAATGATGAAGAGGAGGATGGATGGACGCATGGAGGGATTGATGTGATGGCTGGAAAAATGATGAGAGGACGGTGATGATCAGAAGGATGAGTGTGACGATGATGAAGAGGAGGAGGAGGGGTGTGAACTGATGATGTTGAAGATGGGGTGGATGAAAAGGAGTTGGGTGATGATGATGATGATGATGATGACGAGGAAGAAGATGAGGTGGACGATGAGAAGTAGGATGTTAATAATGATGAGGAAGAGCAGAAAGAGGAGGAGGATGAAGGATGTTGATGAAGAAGAGGATGAGTGTGAGGAGTGTGAAATGATGAAGTTGAAGATGGAGTGGATGAAGATAAGTTTGATGAGGATGATGATGAGGACGAGATGGATGATGAGGGGTGGGATGTTGGTAATGATGAGGAAGAGGATAAGGAGGATGAAGGAGGTTAATGAAGAAATTGATGGATATGATGATGAGGAGTGTTGAAGATGAGTGGATGAAGAGGAGTTGGACGATGATGATGATGATGAGGGATGATGAATAAAAGAAAGAGCATGATAATGTGGAGGAGGAGTGTGAAATGATGATGAAGATGTGGTGGATGAAGAGGAGTTGGATAGTGATAATGATGACGAGGAAGACGATAAAGTGGATGATGAGAAGTAGGATGTTAATAATGATGAGGAAGAGCAGAAAGGATGTTGATGAAGAAGAGGATGAGTATGATGAGGAGAAGGAAAAGGAGTGTGAAATGATGCTGTTGACGATGGAGTGGATGAAGAGGAATTTGATGAGGATGATGACGAGGAGTTGGATGTTGGTAATGATGAGGAAGAGGACAAGGAGGATGAAGGAGGTTAATGAAGAAATGGATGGGTATGATGATGAGGAGTGTTGAAGATGGGTGGATGAAGAGGAGTTGGATGATGATGATGATGATGGATGTTGAATAACAAGATGAGCATGATGATGAGAAGGAGTGTGAAATGATGATATTGAAGATGGAGTGGAAGAAGAGGAGTGGGATATAGATAATGATGAGGAAGAGGAGTAGGAGGGGGGCCAATGACAGATGAAGGATGAGGAGGAGGATGGGTGGTGCTGATGATGATGATGATGATATGGAGTGGTGGTGGGGTTTAAGACAGTCATAACAGTGATGATAAAGAGGAGAGAAGGGATGGAGGATAGTGATGACGAAGATGAGTAAAGATGAGGAGGAGGAGTGTGAAATGAAGATGAGCTGGATGAAGAGCTGAATGATGAGGAGGAGGGGGAGGATGATGACAAGGATTATGTAGATAATGCTAATGATGAGGAGAAGGATGAAGAGGACTACCACTGACTATTGATAACGATGATGATGTTGATGAGGAAGATGATGACATTATTACGCTTAAAATTAATATATATATTATGTTTTATTGCTTATAAATTGAATATGAAAACTTGTGTAACCAAAGTTATGGTCCTTTAATGGTACAGTCCACACTGGACTGTACCACTTTAAGTTTTAGTGAAGCACAATGAGACATTTAGGGAAAATAAAGCAACAGGAACACATTATCATACTGAGATAAATGATCCCAAATCAATCGAAAAGTCACATCATCATCGTCTTCATCATCTAAAAACTCAGGTCTGCTGTGATCCAGGACCACGGGTTCCAAAGACCCTGGCGGCGCTCAGATCTCCTCCGATGGACCCAAACCCACTCTGTTTGGCTAATTGGAGTTATTGGAACTTCAACCTCCTCCTCCGTCGTGTGTGTAATGTACGGTGGGAGTAGTCTGGTAATTAGAGAGCCCCCAGGCGCCGCTTCTCTCTCAGGACCACATTAGCTCGCTGATGTTTGCGGCGGGGCGTGCAGGTAGTACAGCAGCTGCCGCGCTGTAATGGTTGTGAATGCGTGCTAAGATCCTGGAGATGCACCGACCTGTCCTTTGGGGGTTTGGAGGTTTACAGACTCACAGTGCACAGAGTCACGGCAGAGAATTCGCTTGTGGGAATTATCAAAATAGGGCACTGTTGCTGACTTGCGGCGAGAAGGTGGTGAGTTCGATTCCCGGGCCGACCGTTGACTTTCTTTTTGAATCTGAATTACCCATAGGTGTCAATGGGAGTGAGAATGACTCTTCTGTCTCCATGCGTCAGTCCCGGTGACCTGTCCCGAATGTAGGCCTACGTCCCATGACCTCTGGATTAGGCTCCACCCACACAGATGAGCGTTATAGATAAAGGATGGATGGAATGAGCAAAATATCTCCACTGCTGTATATTTGAACTGGGTCGGAATATCAGGTCAGGACAGGATTGCATTCCGTGTGTGTGTGTGTGTGTGTGTGTGTGTGTGTCGAGGGAAGCGAAATGTCTTTTTTCTGCCCTTGAGCACAGTGCTGGTCCAGATGGTTGGACTTTCATGACAAGCTATGTTTGCAACAGGAAACGTGTCATATCCTCGGGGGGGCCTCTGTGCACCACATTCACACATGACGGATTCGTCCACGGCGTTTACCGGGAAGGTACGCATCCCCTCCAGTCGCCGGGCACGTGGGCTGCGGCGGGAATCGAACCTGTAACCCTCCGGCGTGCAGCTCACCAACAGGCCGTGCTGCTCCCTCTGGAGAATCACTCTTTGATCACCGTTGCGTTCTGGCTGCTGAACGCCTCCCGTGGCTCAGAGCAGAGGAAATGTGTCAAAGCCAGATGCTCTATTTTGGTTCATTTGTAGATTTCTTAGCATCTCATTACAGGCCGACGTAATGTTATTCATGATATGCATTACGGAGGAGTGGTTGAAGCTAAGCGCCGAATATTAATCTGACCCTCTTTTGCGTTTGTTTATGAAATCAGACTCCCGCTCCCCCGCTTTTGAAGCACCATTACGTTACATCCAGTTTATTTACGACGCGTTTTAATAAAGGGCCCCGTCGCAGAACAACGAAGGAACGCGAAGAGGGGCCCATCACGGTGAAATACGACGGCGAAAAGCACTCGCGGATATGTCACGGAACACGAGCGGCAAAATGTAGGCCACTCCTAAAGGTTGTGGATTTATGGGTGAAATCCCCGCCTCTGGTGATAGAAAACAATTTCAGCCAGCTTCCCCAGAGGAAAGGAGGACGAATCGTTTCTCCACAGACGAAGGCTTTGTGCTCCAACGTTCCAACAAGTGCAGACGAAGGAGATCATATTATTCGACACCCAACAGACAGGTGCAATTAAGCTTTTTCCAAACTAAGCCGGTGGAGTTTGTTTGTTGTCGCTCTCGTTTTCGAGCGACCGCACGCACAAAGCAAAACGCTGTGTATGTCGTCGCCGTTCGTTTGCCTTCGCCTCGTAGCCCGTAGCAACCGACCAAAGGCATCAAACCGACTGTGACCCTGAACAAAGGAACACAAAACCCGGCCGATTCTTATCACCAAGGTTTACTATTACAGCAACAACTTATTACTTCATATATATATATATATATACAGTATATGTATATATATACAGTATATGTACAGTATATGAATAGGATGATATGATGATATGGAGTGGTGGTGGGGGTTAAGACAGTGATAATGATGATGATAAAGAGGAGAGAAGGATGGAGGATAGTGATGAAGAAGATGAGTAAAGATGAGGAGGAGGAGTGTATATATATACATACAGTATATATACAGTATATGTACAGTATATGTATATATATATACAGTATATGAATAGGATGATATGATGATATGGAGTGGTGGTGGGGGTTAAGACAGTGATAATGATGATGATAAAGAGGAGAGAAGGATGGAGGATAGTGATGAAGAAGATGAGTAAAGATGAGGAGGAGGAGTGTATATATATATACATACAGTATATATACAGTATATGGAGAGAAGGTGCCAATGCCAGGATAAAATGCCATTTATCATGCAAAAATGCACATCACATAGGAGACAGATAATATTCAAGCTGTGCAACGTATTCTCAGAAAGTGTTTTTAACGCAAATAAACATCGTGTACAGCTTTTAGTGGCTATTTATGAATTCGGCTCGCTTACTGGAATGGCTGAAACGTGCAGGAGAGGAAGCGGTAAACCACAGCGTCCGAATAGATTCAACGTTACATCACGCTCGACGCGCTGCCATCACACAGCGTTTGACCGAAACCCGGACCCCCGACAACCCCCGACGACCCCCGACGACCCCCGACGACCACCTCCTCTCCCTCATCGCACAGCCCTCCTGTACGTAAACCTCCTGTAGCCACGGCGAGAGAAAAACAGAAAAGTTATGTTATGTTATCGTCCAATGAAGGAACCGTAACACATTTTGACAACATAAATTATTACTAAAAACCCCAAAGGCATCAACATCCCTTAATTATATGTACAGTATAATGTCACACCAAAGCAGTTTCAGAGCCTGAGTTGCAGACTGAGTGCCCTCTGAGTGTACACACACACACACACACTCACACACTAACACAAACACACACACGCTCTCCGGCTCATTTGAATTTGAATGCGAAACATTTATACGCATTTAGAAACGAGGACAGAGACTGCACGCGCGTGTGTGTGTGTGTGTGTGTGTGTGTAAATGAATTTGTGCTGCAGTTGGCCGTCCACTGTGGTTTGTTTGATCCTGTAAAATACCAAATTTGCTCTGATTTCCTTACATGGTGTTTTTTTATTCCAATAATACTTAACATTTTCATCCTCCTCCATCTGGTCCTGGGCCTCCCTGTCAGAGAGGAACGCGCGGCTGATGCTGGTGGCAGACGGCCACCGATGGAAAAGTGCAGGTTGGCGTTTTGTTGTTGTTTTTCCATCGTCTTTAAAACATATTTTCTTTTACGTGAGCCCGAGCCGCAAATACGCCGCAGCAACGGGGTCAGACGATAAAACGGGAGCCGCCGATACTCGGCTTCAAAGTCTCCC
This sequence comes from Brotula barbata, assembly GCA_900303265.1. Lineage (NCBI taxonomy): Eukaryota > Metazoa > Chordata > Actinopteri > Ophidiiformes > Ophidiidae > Brotula > Brotula barbata. The sequence goes on along the minus strand of OMNV01021465.1, from coordinate 11,190 downwards.
TTTTTTTTTTTTTTTCTCACCTGAAGCTCCCGGCCAACCTTACACATAGAATAAATTATTTCCCACTCAGTTTGGGTGTCTTCACACAGTGTAGCTATTCATTTACACGGCAGTGAACACCGGGATCCTGCTCAGGCTGAACCGCGGCTCCGGTGGAATCGATGACTTCTGATGGAGCTGTAACCGAAAGATGCTTCAACTTGTTCAAATGAATTATTAAACACCTGGAATGGTTACATTATGATCCACAGCGTGCCGGTGGAGCCGGATTTATCGCCGTGATGCCCCCCCCCGGAAAAAAAAATAACATAAAATCTACAATTCGCTGGGAAAAATTCTCATATTGTTGGAGGGGAAAAGTCTCCACAACGACATTAGGACCGCTACGGGACGGTAAAACGCTCCGGTGAAACCCCGGACAGATGAGTGAGCTGCTCCTGTAGGCGGGGTGAGGCCAGTTTACGGCAACTTCAAACCGAAAAGACCAAAAGATCGGAATAAAGCGACATCTGGAAGGACTTCAATCATATCCGAGGTGAAGTCGAGGGGAAATAAAGAGCCCGAATCGCTCGATAGACTCGTTCGAACTGAACACACACACACACACACACACACACACACACACATACACACGTGCATCTGCCAAAAAGCACAGAGGCCTGACAGAGGAGACAAGGAGACAATGGGCTCTGGGGACTCGCATGACAGCAGTGGAGATGACAGTGCCTGACAGGTGAAATATGAGTTCCACTGATACAGGAACAGGAGCACGGGAATAAGCCGACAAGGTTCACGCACACGCACGAGCACGCACGCGCTCGCACATCTTGTGTTACCTTTCGCTAATAAATTTCTCTTTGCTTTACTCAAAATGCTCCCGCGTGGCTGCAGAGCCATATGTTGGAGCGGCACCGGGGTAAGACCACGAGGAGACGGGCACTCAGGTGTCGACCAAGAAAGAGCAAATAATGGCATTTTTTTCTACTCTCTCTCTCTCTCTCTCTCTCTCTCTCTCTCTCTCCCTCTCTCTCTCTCTGGTGCAGGGCTTCCTGTTATATACATATTACGCCCCCACACCTCGCTGCCTTGCTGGTAGAGGGGCCGACGCGGACAGTGCTGCATAGTTGGCCGCTTCATTGAAGTTTCCCGGCGCTTCAGAGGAACACGCCAGGCAACCGCTCACACACACACGCACAAATGGGTTTGCGGACAACACGATGCGTGTTGCGTGTAAGACACGCTTTGCTGAGATAAAGGCTCCTTTGTTGAGTTGGTGGTCGATGTGGTGATGGAGGTCAAGGCGGCTGATCCTAGACTATGGTTCTCAACATAATCTGACTGCTAAGAGCGGTACCATCTCAAACGTAACACACACTAGGGGGACCCCAGGGGTGCGTCCTGGGCCCCGTGCTGTACTCAAGAGCTGCTTCGAATCAAATTTACCGACGGCGAGGACGAGTGGAGGCCCTCCCCCGAACATCAGCGAGATAAAGGACGTGAAGAAGATACGGCAGAGATCAAGGAGGACCCCGTGGAGAGGGGGAGCAGGTTCAACTACCTCGGCATCCACGCACGGACGCTTGACTCGCTGATCTGAAAGCCAAGAGGAGGTCTCTGCCACCTCAGGAAGGTCAAGGTCTCCCTGCATGCTTAAGTCCTCCTACTTTAAAGGCATCAGGAGTCTCCTCACCTCGCCGGGTAACGGGAGCAGCTCAGCCCAAGACGAGAAATCCCTGTGTTTCGCAGAGCGTACCCCCAGGACTTAATGCTGCCCCACCCAGCAGAACCTTATTACCATGCAGCACGGGGCCCCGGGGTGCTCCAAAGACTCCGTTGAGGGCGTGGAGGTCAGCAAAATGCATGATGCAACGACAAGGCCCACACAGGAAGACCAGACACAATGAAGACAGTCCCTCCTCTCTCTCTCTCTCTCTCTCTCTCTCTCTCTCTCTCTCTTTGAGAAGATAGATTTTACTGTGTAATATTTGGTATTGCGTGCATTTGTAAACAGTTTGTGAATGCGAATGTGCTCCTTCCACGGTTCTGAAACCTTCACGAGGTACAAACTGCGGACGTGACAAATAAAACTCTTGACTCTCGACTCACAGTTGTGCATATTTGGTCACAAAACGTAAATGAGTCATTTTACCGACAATGTGGGCGACGACGGCCGGGAACACATTTTTCCACATAATTTATTCAATTGCTGAACTCTGGTCTGGATTTGAATCCAAATACAATAACAAAATCCGGACCGACCCAGATAGCTTTGGAAAGAGAGACATCACTCTTCGGGCTCTGCTGCCTCAGGTAGGAAAGTTGGTAATTAAGTTCACACACGTTCAAACAAGGATGAGCCGACTGGGAAATACCATCAGTCATTTGTTTTGGCCAATACAACAAAGGAGATGAGTTTAATCACGGTGTGTCTGGAAACGCTGGCAGAGGTTAATCGTGATAATTATTACTTGCGTGTCGTCTTTGTTACACGCTTAAACCCTGATTTTCGTGTCCTGGTTTGTAATAGAAGATGGCACTGATAACGGTGAAGGTGCAGTATAAGCAACATACTTGTTAAAAAAAACAAAAAAAACTCCTGTGTGCACTCCCACGGGACCCGATGGCGTAACGAAATCGGATGCAACTTTTTTTTTAAACGTGCTGATGCGGCTATTTTTCAGCCGAGTGGAGCACTTTTCCAAGTTGAGAGCTGACAATCAACAACAAAGATAACACGCGCCCCGCTCGGGCCCTGACAGCAACACGGACGTCCCTGTTGCAACGCCGCTGCCGGTGGTTTCACACTGCGACCTCATGACCACGCCGCTCCACTCCAACGGTCAGAGATCCCACAGCCAAGAGGACGAGGAGGGGGCTGAAGAGAAGTCGTGCCATCCTCGTGTCTCTTTGTGACATAACAGCCAGCCGTTCCTGCTCCGAAATAAGACTGCGAGCCCTCACACGCGACTCTGACTCCCTCCTCTGTCTCCCGAGGGTGACAGTCTGTGGGTCATCACGAGCATCAATCAGCACACGTGGCCTCCGTGTTGCCCGCTCGGCTGTGAGACACGGTAAACACTCCTTTTAAAGGGACACACACGCAATAAAAGATTTTGTTCTTGATTTATTGTCCGCCGCTTTTTATTGGCATCAGGTAACGAGGTTTGTAAATGTCTTTACTTTATCTTAATAATAGCTCGCATTTATCTTCATCAGTGGCATTTTTTTTTTTTGTCGAACGGAAGATTTATGTCTCTGCGTTCACAGTTTTTCTATTTATTTATTTTTTTATCTCAATGCCTTATTTAATGGGAGACTCCAGGAATAGCACACTCGATCCTCATTTGCATACGAGCGCACGAGCTTATGAATATAAAAATAAACACACCTGGCGTTTTTCCAGAACTTTGCACCGCTTTAGAGGATACAGCTGCTTGCATGACAACACACGCACGCCATCATGCTGCACTTTGGTGAACTCGTACTGTAAACAGGCACAGCCATGAACACAATGTGGCAAAAATAGCAGGAAAACGGTGTATTTAGTCACTAAAATAATCTTAAAAGACATCATCAGAGGGGCTGAAACCTCCTGAAACCCCTCATGCGTGCTGTAATGCTGAGACGGACAGAGGAAACGAGATTGCGTGCTTTCAGTTTTGCGGCATAAATCAAATCGTTCTGATAGAAGATACTGTCAGAAGCGTGTCTGCCCGAACGTCTCTCTCATCTCTACCTGCAGTGTCTTTGAGTCCTATAATAAATACTGTGAAGGGGAAAAAGTTGAACTACAGACACAAAGTATTACATAGAACCAAGTTGCTGTTTGTACTACACTGCTGTGGCTCCACTGTTACAGTACAGGTTTTACTGCTACTATCACTGCTTCTTCTTCTATGGATGTAAAATGGTAACGGCCATCATTTCTATAGCACTCAAAGCGCTTTACAATGTTTGCCTCACATTTACACATTCATACACTCACAGTCGAGGTAACCACGCAAGGCCCACTTGCTTGTCTGGAGCAATTTAGGGTTGAGATCTTTGTTCGGTGACCTACAACATGGAGGAGCAGGGGATCCAACCAGCAGCCCTCCAAAACCCTAGGTGAGCTCGCCATCTACGCCACGCCGCCCTCCTATAGAACGCATCACCAGTACTACTCCTGTACGTCCACTAATCCATAGTAGACTTTTACAACCAATGTTACTTCTGCTATTACTGTTGCTGCTGAAAGATGAAGATAAGATAAGATAAGATAAGATAAGATAAGATAAGATGTAAAATGTGAAATATTCCCACTTTACTGCTCAAAAAGTACAGAAAAATACAGGTAGAAAAGTACATAAAAGTGGAGATAGGAAAGGAGCAGTGTGATAACAGGGAAAGACCAAATAAAAATAGAATAAGAATATATATAAGAAAAAAAAAAATAGAATATCAATGTGAATTAATAAACTATACACACAGACTAGATACAGTATGTACTTCTCACTATATAGAGATATACTGTATATTGACAAATATATTCAGATACTTAAATATAAATATAAAAATGCTCAAACAGCGCCACAATATTGCACATATTACTATTTTATAAATGCTATCATTGATGCTATATTAACAGGTTTCATTGCCACAACTACTACTACTACTCCTACTGGAGAGACTGGTAGTACTGCTGCCAATTCTACGAGGAACAACTGATTACAAGACAAATCAAACACAAACATAATATTTACAAAAAAATATATACAAAAAAAAACTTGAGAGGAAATATCCACCACAGTTTAAAAAAATGCAGCTTTTAAGAATCCATATGAAATATAACACAGAACGCAGGAAGGTAACGCCGACGTCCAAAGAGGATGCTTTGTTTAGAGAGATAAACATGAGGGCTTGAGGGATGGAGAAGCCTTCACCCACAGCTCGACGTTCGTCCTCTTTCGTTGCTTGATGGAATAATCAATGATGTGGACTGATTTAAGAATCTGCATGCTGTCTGGCCTGTATTTTTGCATCCGCTGAGCCTCTGCCACAGGCTGTCCACGGTGTGCAGCAGGGTGATTTATTAGGAAATCCTGTCTGTGCTAGATCAGCTCCCCGCAGCACCACATGGATCTGTACCGCTGGCATTCATCATGCCACCGCTGCTCGAACAGAGGGAGGGAAATTAACAATCGCCAACAATCACCACCGAGATACAATCAAACTTTTGACATTCACACTCCAACTGATTTGACTTGTGGCAACATCACACACTCAGTGGCCACAGACAGTCCATATTGAGCAACGCTCACATACTAAACTGATGTTTTTACTCCTTTTTATGTATTATATGTGCTTTGTCTTTTATTTCTGTCTTTTATCCTGTCTGTATTCTGTCCTTTATATCTATTCTATTTCACACTTTAATTCATCTTCATTTTCTGTCATTAAGTAGCTTTTATTGTCTTTTTTAGTAGCAGTAGTAGCAGTAATAGTAGTAGCAATAATAGAAGTAGTAGTAGTAGCAGTAGTAGTAGCAGTAGTAGTAGTATTAGTAGCACTAGTAGTAGTAGTAGTGGCAATAGTAGCAGTAGAAGTCGTAGCAATAGTAGCAGTAGTAGTAGTATCAGCAGTAGCAGTAGCAGTAGCAGTAGTAGTACTGGTAGTGGTAGTAGTAGCAGTAGCAGTAGCAGTAGCAGCAGTAGTACTATCAGCAGTAGCAGTTGCAGTGGTAGTACTAGTAGTAGTAGCACTAGCAATAGTAGCAGTAGTCGTAGCAGTAGCTGTGGCAGTAGTAGCAGCAGTAGTAGTACTAGTAGTAGTAGTAGCAGTAGCAATAGTAGCAGTAGTTGTAGCAGTAGCAATAGTAGCAGTAGTAGCAGCAGTAGTAGCAGCAGTAGTAGTAGTAGTAGTAGTAGTAGAAGTAGCAGTGGTAGTATTAATAGTACTAGTAGAAGCAGTAGTAGCAGTAGTGGTAGTAGTAGCAGCAGTAGCAGTAGTAGTACTAGTATAGTAGTAGTAGTAGTAGCAGTAGTAGTAGTAGTAGTAGAAGTACTAGTAGTAGTAGTAGTGGCAGTAGTAGTAGCAGTATTATTATTATTATTATTATTATTATTATTATTATTATCATTGTGTTGCTGTTGTTGTTGTTAACCGTCTGCTGAAGTGCTATTTAGCAAGGCAGTGAAGATCATCTCATCTTGGACTCTTAGAGAACATCAGCCACTGTAAATGCTCAACGCGTCATCGCCATGCCTACGGACTCCGACTCACGCACGCTGGAGAGTCACGTTGTGTGCAAACACACCCGTTGCATGCTAGTTATGTAGGCCTAGCGCAGGCACGGCTCGAAGGTTTACGCTCCAGAGCTGAGGTTAGACGCCCACGGGCTGCTGTCCTATTATTGGAAACATGCGATGTGTAAAGAGCCAACCTGGAGTTGATCTGAGTTATTCATATTGTGTTTTGATGTCCTCCCTGTGTTTTATGATACAGGGACCGCACAGGTCACCTCCTCTCTCTGCAATGACTCATCGCCTTTTGACAGAATTGCGTTTCCTCTTGATCTAAAGGGCTCCCGAGTGCTAACGTGATTGTGCTTGGAGTGGTCGGTTGGATGTGGAACATTTTGGAGTAGCGGACCGTGATGTCTTTATCTGCAGAAACGCGGTGATCGATGAAAAGCCGGTCGAGCGCTATTTCTCAGAGCTCGTCTGTGCAGGTAGAAATTGGTCGAGCCCCTCTAAACATTGGGAGCACGCGTCCAAGCTGCTGATTGGCCAGTCCGTTGGCACTTCCTGGACACGTTGCGTATGAGACTGAGAAGTTGTTTATTAGCCAAGTATTTACACAGCAGGAATGTGTCTCTTGTTACAGAAATATAATTAGAACGTAATAAGAGAACAGAGCGTGGATAATGAAAATTATGAAATAGACACTGTCCGCTGAGTAAAATGACGCGCATGTTCTGCATCATTGTGCATCATTGTGCATCAGCGACGGTACTGATTAAATGCTAAGTGCCGTTTTAGCTCGTTTGAAGGAAAGAGACAAACAAATAAAGATAATTCCAAGGATAATCCCAGGGTGGTTTATAAAACGCAGAACTATCTGGGCAGAAAGATGTCTTACAAGGCTGAAGACATTGTGATTTATCTTATTTCTGTGTCCTTTTGTGCAGGGGCCCCAAGACACGCATTTGTTTTTTTCCGCGTTTGATGCGTCCCCCGGGCCGTAATCTGTCCAAGTATCACATGGCTGGCTGGTTGCGGCATTAATTCAGCTCATCCCTTACCGGTGATACAAGCATCCATGTAATATTTGGGCCAATGACACCCAGTAGGAGGTATCAGAGGTAGAAAACAGAACGCGCTGTCGTCCAACGGCTACGCTACGTCATCCGATTATGTTTTATAGATCGTCTGCTGTCCAGCTTGAGGAAGGCTGGAGCCAAGGTCAGCCACAGTGACCTGTGCTTTTTGCCGGTAGCATCAGTTCTTCTTGCTGGTTGTCATGGTGCTTGTGCAGAGAGGATTGTACATCACTTTTTTTTCCCTCTTTTAAAGCTTTCCCTGGCAGGCAGTTTGCACTTTTCCTCACCTTGTCAGACAGACAGACAACAAGCGGAGGATTAAAGCTCGGTACCTCTGCCTGTGCGGGGAGAAACACAATGCCAGGTGAAAAACACTCCGCCAGTAATCCTCCTCTAACCTCATTATAACCCTAAAGGAACATAACTCCAGCCAAAAGGGAAAATCTCCAACTCTACAGCCATGACGGGAGCCTGATCATTCCTTATCGGGAAATTCAATTCTCGTGATAAAGGTTTAAGCTGAGGATGAGCTGCCACGAGCCCAAACAGACGGGCTACTTACGCATTCTATTCCAGCGCAGACACGTCGAGCGGATTCATGACAGGGCTTGTACACGCGTCACATGCTGAGCCAATAATGGCGTTTCATATCAAGGTTGGACTTCGGATTGTGAACGTAATCCCGTCGTTACGTGATCGCGACCGCTCGATATTTCATATCTGAACTGATCGATACGCTGCTTGAATATGGAAAGCTCGTCATCATCATCATCCAACAGGACGGAGCGCTACATTCAGTCGATGAGTATTATATCAATTATATCAAAGTACCAAGCATGACCGATAAGATATTTAAGATATTTGATGTGATGGGATCCGATAGATAATGTATTTTCTGGACGGTTGTTGTGCTGCATTAAGCGCTCAAATATTACAACACTGACATCCCAACAACAACAATCACCCCACACTTAATGAACCAGGACCCCTAATTACCAAAGCACTTGTCTAAATGAGCAAATTTGATATAATTTGACATTTTTAAATCCCCATCAGCGCTGAAACAACCATCTGGATACATTTCAGCTCCGGTGACCGTGCACGGCGTACATCCTGTTGTACGCCAGAGCCAACGGAATGCTTTGTTGTTAGGGGATCGGCGGTCCTCAAGGGACGACCCCGGGCCAACAGGGGAGGGGAAAGCACCACATCCACGTGTATCAACAGATCGATACTCCACAGTTAAACACACCATCAATCACTCCGACTCGTGGGAGCGGAGGTACAGTGCGTGCACCTACCCTGATCCATGATGATGAATTAGCCATGACTCCGGGGAGGCTCCATCTACACCTCAAAGTCCTCCCTTTCTAACGCTGATGCTCCTCAGCACTTTCTCTCTCGCTCACGTACAGTGCAGGGGGATAAGAGACACACGAGGCCTACAGTGTGTCTTTGTGCTGAGTAGTGTTGGAGAACAGCACCATCTTGAGGTAGTTGAGGCTCAAGCGCAAGTAAATGATGCAGATCTGCTCCAATTTGTGATTGTTTGCACACATTTTTACAGCACAAATCACCGGTTAACTTGCTGAAAGTTGGTTAGCTCGTTACGAGACGCCGATGCATCGCTACCCTCAAAACACAATCTAGAGTCACACACACATTTCACCGGACGGGCAACAGAAGGCCGGTTTTCATTCTTCAATGGCTAATTTTCTTAAACACACAGTGCTATGATGTGCGATGAACCTCAAATTTTGACTGAATTATAACAGAAATAAGAACATCATGTTTGTAGGATGTCGTTCATATACCGACTTGTTGCTGTTGTCTGTCATCAATTTAAGCTTTATTCACAGCTTCCACCTCACGGCTTGGTTTTTGTCCCAGTGTTTGGACTCCAACCAAGGTGTAGAAACATCTGATAACATTTCATTTATTTTTGTAGATTGATGGCCAGAACAGGAATTGAAATTATTTTCACAACATTTGTATATATATATATATATATATATATATGTATATACATGTGTGTGTTGTTCAATAATCAGAGGCAAGCAGTGCACCAATCAATATAACAATAAAATATTCACAGTCTGAGCCATATTAAATGATGGAACACTTCCACGGCATTCACCGTCCTCACTCCAAGCTTTGTAAAAATTCACTTCATTTACATTCAAACACAAACAGCCACTTCAATCACCGCCACTCTAAGAGAGGACAAAGAGAGGAAGAGAACCGAAGTGAGGCCCACGGGAACGTACATGTTGTCAACACTCGGCGATGGTTGGTGGTGGGGTTGCCGGTTAGACTCCACTAGAGTCCACCGTGTTTGTCCTGGCATCCAGGAACAGAAGGACGCTGCTCAGTCCTCCTTTATTCCTTCAATCCCAGCTGAAGCGCCTCTGATATTGAACATTAGCCCTCCTAAAGCACTAGAGGGCGCCCCATCCCAGACCCTGAGACCAGCCGGTTCAGGCCATGTTAAATGTCCAAGACAATAAAATCCCTCCAGCATTGTAATGGACACAATTAAGCACAAACCTACTGCCAGTGAATGATATTTCTGGGAACAACACTGGTAACACTTCCCAGAACTGCCATATTCAGCATATAATGCATTATAATGAGGCTCACAAGGCCTAAGAAGCATTCATAATGGCTAATAAGGAAACAACGTGCTCGGTGATGCATAATATCAGCAATCTTTAAACGTTACAGGCACCCTGTGATCCCTCGTGGGACCTTTTCAAACAATTATTCGCTTATATTTACTCAGTGATATAAAGCCTCGGTATGTGATATAACACTAAATTAAAAGGATGTGTAAACCATTGATGTATGTTTTTTTTTTTCCCAGATCTCTTTCCTCCTCCTGGCTTTACATAATTGGCGTTCATGTCAGCCTTTAAGGTGGGAACAAAGCTCTCGTGTGGGGTTTTCCTTTGCTGCATCAGTCACACAGTCATGGAAAATGTTGCCTTCAGTGAAATGACCTTTAAAAGGGAAAGGGAGAGAGAAAGAAAAAAAGAGAGAGAGAAGAAGGGGAAATTAGAGACAGACAGGGAAGGATGGGCGGTGTGATGCCAACAGGGATATGGGAGGTCGGACATATTTCGTTTTTGGGTTTTTTGAGTTGAATTCTCTATTCTTTTTGGCAGACGATCCATCTGTATCACAGAGTGACATCGATAGATAGATAGATAGATAGATAGATAGATAGATAGATAGATAGATAGATAGATAGATAGATAGATAGATAGATAGATAGATAGATAGATAGATAGATAGATAGGTAGGTTGGTAGGTAGGTTGGTAGGTAGGTAAGTAGGTAAGTAGGTAGGTAGGTAGGTTGGTAGGTAGGTAAGTAGGTAGGTAGGTAGGTAGGTTGGTTGGTAGGTAGGTAGGTAGGTAGGTAGGAAGGTAGGTTGGTTGGTAGGTAGGTAAGTAGGAAGGTAGGTAAGTAGGTAGGTCGGTCGGAAGGTAGGTAAGTAGGTAGGTAGGTAGGTTGGTAGGTAGGTAAGTAGGTAGGTAGGTAGGTAGGTAGGTAGGTTGGTAGGTAGGAAGGTAGGTAGGGAGGGAGGTAGGTAGGTAGGTAGGTAGGTAGGTAGGTAGGTAGGTAGGTAGGTAGGTAGGTAGGTAGGTAAGTAGGTAGGTTGGTAGGTAGGAAGGTAGGTTGGAAGGTAGGTAGGAAGGTAGGTAGGTAGGTAGGTAGGTAGGTAGGTAGGTAGGTTAGGTAGGTAGGTAGGTAGGTAAGTAGGTAGGTTGGTAGGTAGGAAGGTAGGTTGGAAGGTAGGTAGGAAGGTAGGTAGACAGACAGACACAGACAGACAGACAGATAGATAGATAGATAGATAGATAGATAGATAGATAGATAGATAGATAGA
>OMNV01021442.1:0-13661 GCA_900303265.1 Brotula barbata | reverse complement strand
GTCTGTGTGATGGGGTTGGGAGAGAAATAGGGAGTTAGAAAATTACACTGCAGCTTAGTACTGATTGATGCAGTAATGTATGCAGTAATGTATGCAGCCATGCAGCAAGGCTTCGTATTATGGATTAGACCTCTACGCTCCCCGAGCTGTCCTCCTCTGGATGAGAGAGGACACGCATTTACAAACCAAAACACACACACACACACACACACACACACACACACACACATCCACCTCTTTAGCCACGTCTGCTCGCCTGTTATTATTCTATTTTCCCTGTTCAGCTGCCGGTGCTATATTTGGTGCATATATTATTTTATTTTCTGTTTTTCTGTATGTTTGGTTGTGTATCTAAGCAGAAATTCAACAGTCAGCTTCAGTATATTTGTTCTTTTTCCTCACACTCCTTCCGTGTGTGTGTGTGTGTACTCCACTCTCCCTGTAAACCCTGGGAGTGATCATTACGGTGGGTCACTAATGAAGTCATTATCAGATTCCACTCGTTTGAAATAACACAATTAGTACTGAGTCCTTAATGATGTTTGCAAGTTAAATGCAAACTAATCGCTTTTCTCCTTCATTTCTCTCTCTCTCTCTCTCTCGTTTCCTCTCTCCTGGCTTGTTACTCAGTCGAGGAGTAAAGGAATCACCGAAGTGTTCCGTGGACGTGGGTGTGTTTGTGGCCGCATATTTCTCAGCCGTGTTACAAGTCTGCGTGATTTATTATGTTCACCCCGAGAGACATCTGTTAGACCATTCCTTATTTTTGTAATGCATCATCAGCCAGAGGAAAAACAATATTATACCGTCTGCGATATTGTACTCTGGAGTCTAATAATCTAATGTACACTAGAGGTGGTGTCATTAAAGTGCCAGTGGAGCTGTAGGGAGACGGTAGGCACGTATTGTCTCTGAATCCCCACCGGTGCTCACATTTCATCTCACCGGCCCTCCCCAACACAAACACTCACACACAGCCAAGCACAATCACTCAGCTGGTACGAACTCAGACTCCCGCACAGAAAGTCTGCGGTGCAGAGACGGAGCCGGCAGGAGGCGCTCGACACAATGCACAGAGAGCGGTAGCAGTGGTAGCCGCGGGTCCTATGGGCACTACAGAGACGCTGACCACCTGTGACCCAGAGACGAGCGTCTCATCCAGAAACAGTCAGACGTGGTTTTGTAGACCAACTCTACAGAGCAAACAATGTTTTACTGTGTCTGCTCACTCAAAACGGAACTCAGCGCATCTCTTGTACTTTAGTCAGATGGATAGACGTGTAGGGGCAACATCCCACCTCATCCCTCAGGCATTAAGTCTTATCCACAAACCTGACAAGACCATGTGACCTGGCAGAGGCCACCGAACACAGGCGGCCAAAATGTGACGTCCCCAACCGTACCCGACTGAAACTAAGAAGTATTTAAGGTCTGAGTTAATCTAACATCGTTTTCGTCATGCATGAGGAGTAAGGGTGCAACAGTACAAACAAATTCACAGTTTGTTACTTACCTCAGTTTTGGGTAGCTTGACGGAGTCGCTCCAAGGGCAGTTCAAGCTGACCCGACGGCCCCCTGCGGTTCAGTTCCAGTGCCAGTCGGCTGTGAAGGTGTTCTGAAATTGTTGCCGTGCGTCTGTTTGTCTTTTCGGTGTTCATGGAGCTCGTGATGCACCTGCAGGCAGGAGGTTGACGACCGCTGTCTTGTTACACTCACAGAAATGGAGACCAGCTGCACACACACACACAAACACCCAAGTGTCAAATGATGGGTAGAACCTTAAGAAACCCAACAGCCTCGAGCAGCAGCTATGTGGAGATCGCACCAAGGTTCACCTACAGTCTGTATGCACACAGTCAAAGGTAATTCACGTGGAACTAAAAAAAACACACAACTTACCTCTACCCAAGTAGATTATTATGTGGGAAAAGGATGGTTACAGTGAAAGGTCACGGGCCCTCACACATATGCAGACCTCACTAAGTACTACCATAGATTCTCATTAATCACAGTTATAGCCAAAAGGCTGCAAAGAACCTAAACCGGCAGAGGTCAAGAGAAGGTCCCCTGGCTGGGCAATCTGAGTTAGGGAGACACATCCGGGAAGGGGTTAAATAAAGGCCTCGGACAGGATACCTCAGTGATTGAAGGGGAGAATTGATATTTTGTTAAGTGCCTGTGTACACGGCATTCCTTCATGCATGCATGTATGTATGCATCATCTTATTTAAACATTGTGCATGTGTGAGCGTGTTTGTGCGTGCGCGCGCGCATGACAATGTCATCTCCGAGCACTGATGGTCTAAAGTGGAAAGTCATGCTGGGGGTGAGAAATAATGGGTGTTGTGCCCAGTGGAGAGCAGTAGTGGAGAAGTGAAAGTGGCCAAAGGTCTGATGAGGAGCTCGCCCCCGTCTGTGATTGAGGAGTGGAGGTGCTGCTCCCTGCAGATTTACTCTCACACTCATCTTCTGCTCAGTAAACACACAACAAAGTAAATCCTCTGGTCTGCCCCGCCCCCAGAAAGACTCTCTACTCCACCGTGATGTCAGCCCCTTACACAATTTACATTACAAGCACATTATTACACACACACACACACAACCTACCCAGTTGATCGCGTGTCCCAACCTACAAATGTGTGTGTCTATTAATGGTGTGCGTTTTCTGTTGTCCATGTAGTCAGTCCAGAACTCCTAAACTTAGTTCTGCTGTGTGTATAAGTATTTGTGTGTCCAGACAGTGTGTGTAGTTGTGATCAATAGCCAAGAGACTTATGAGAGTCTTATTTCTTGTCATATTGATACCATTTTTTGAAATTTACTTACCTTTTTTACCACAGGGCTACATTTCTGGGGAAAAACTCACAAATTTGTGAGTTTATAAAGTCAGACATTTGGGAGAAAAACAGTGCATATTTCACAGAGGAAAAAGAATCACACGTTTTCTCCACAATATCAATCAATAACAGCGTCAACTGAATGTGAACAGAAGTTGAGATGAATCCAAGTCGATATGGTTTTCTGCTGAAGGGACCAAGTTGACGGCAACATCTCCACTGCATCTGATTCCACAGTATGATTTGATTGCGTCATTCTTCGTATACGCGCTCCTGTGTTACCCGACTCTCTGACTCCAGGGCATTTCTGAGTTTATTCTCATGACTTGGACTTTTTTTTCCTCACAATTTTATGATTTTATTTTATTCTCAGAAATGTTACCCTCCCATCAGTTGTGGTTTAAGAAAAAAAAGAATAGATACAAAAAGATGGCAGACAGGGAGTGCCCATCACCAGACAGGCCCTGTATACCTAAAGTCCATACCCACAGCAGTGACTAATTGTTTGTTATATCAGCGCTTGTCGTGCCCGTTTGCCTTTAATGGAGTGTAGTGTGGTGATCCATCAGTCTGTCGAGCAAGCCCCATGTCAGTTGAAGTGGCTGTGTGTCAGCGGAGCGGCCGTGCCGTGCAGATGTGATTTACTGCCTTGCTCGTTGCACCGTGCCATGCCTCGCCTCTTAGCCACGCAAAGCAACCCGCTCCTCTCCTTTCCTCTCCTCTCACCCCAGATTGATTACCAACACGAGTGGCTCGCGACACCCGCCATCTTTTGGCAACCTTTTAGTGGCGTTTTATAGATGGTTAGTGCACCTCATTTGGCTATTTATACATCTGTAAGTGGTCGTGAAATATAGATTTGTCTTGATTGGTGTCAACATCGCAGCTATGGAAGCGGAGCTCAGTGACACCTTGTTATTTTAATGGTATGAGATGAAGAGGCTGCATGGCACGACCTATATTCCAACATGGCTAAATTATTCTATTTTTATTTTCATTTAATGTTTACAGGCATATTTGCCTCAAAGCAATAAGGCCACAATGTCTGATTGTCGCCGAGGAGGAAATGAGAGAGCGCAGTGGGACTTAGAGATAGCAGAGACATCCTCTCCCTCACACACAAAAACACACACACACACACACACACACACACACACACACACTGTATGAATGTGTTGGTGGTTCGCAGGGAGAGGAACCCTTAACAGTAGCATAATGTGTGACCTGTCAGCCACACATGCACACACACATATTTCACTCCATTCACAGGCTTGGTCTCATAGGTAATTAGGTGCTGGCACCCACTCAGTGCGATGAGCTGCTTAATTGAATAGTTAACACATCAGAGGCAGGCCTGTGCAGATCGGTGGTGACACCTGTCAGAGAGCTCTTCTCTCCTGACCCAGGACATTTCCTTCTCTGCCTGATACATATGTCATCTGTGTGGAAATGCCAAATTAGGGGCAGGCAGCCAGCCAAGTCAGTGCAGTGCAGCAGGTGTGGAGATAGCTTGGGGGTGGAGGAAGGCAGGCGCTCCTCTGCTCTGTCCTTCAAGAGGATTTGTAGAGCTTCGGGCAGCCATCCTAACTTCACCTCAGGCCATTGCCATGGCTGCGTGACAGGAAAGTGACAGTTCTGTGTGTTTGCATGTCTATGTGCGTGTGTGTGTGTGTGTGTGCGTGTGTGTGTGCCTGCGTGTGTGTGTCTTGGCAGGCTCTCCCCAAGGCCCCGGAGCAGTGCGCCCAAGGCATCCAGGAGTTGAGTGTGTATCGTGCAGAGGTGTGTCTGCTGAGAGGAGGTGTCCAGACTCTACCTGACAGACAGACGTCTTTGAGCAGGCTGAGTATCAGTTTATCAAACAACGCCTTTTATTCCTACATATCTGAAAACCGCATAAGCACACATTTGTGTCTGGACTGGTTGCTTACTTTGGTGTCCAGAGGTGATCCACCTTCAGGAGACAGGGGGTTAGAGGGCTAGCAGCAGGAGCAAAAGGTTACCAGACCGGGAGGACGCTCACAGCCAGACCTCTGGGTTCTGGCAGAGCCCCCATTACATTTAGGAGTCATTCACACATACACAGTGCTGAAGCCCCAGCACAGGAACTCAAGGAAGTCTGACTCCACAGAGAGGACGCCATGATGGCTTTGGGAAACCGTACCTGATGGAGAGCTGCCCAGTTGTTGGAGGACTCCGAGTGCCTCAGCAGACTGGGAAATCTGACACATTTTAAGTGTGTGTCTGTCTTTGGTCCCACTTATCACTTGTGCCACATAAGACCCCGCCCTCTCTTTCTTGTATTCCCACTGTCCTTCTTCACTGTCAGATGGGCTAAAAAATGTCCTGAATCTCCTCAGCCTCTTTTTTTGGGAGAGCTGTCAGAGGCGTTTGGTTTATTGGCTGTCTCATATCCATCTGTTCAATTTCTGTTACACGTCCTGTATGATAGGCGATTAAAATTACAAAATCAAGACATGAGTAAGGGAGTAAAAAAGAGAGAGAATAAGTGAAATGACAGAAGTTATGATGCCCGCGATGAAGGAAGGGAGTGTCAGTGACAGGTTTTTATGTCAGGTCAGCTAGTTCAGTTCTGGCTTCAATACATTGCATGAGACAGTCTACCTGCGTATGTGTGGGTGTGTGTGTGTGTGTGTGTGTGTGCGCGCGTGTATTGCAGTTACCACAGCCACTCACCTGCAGAAGAAAAAAAAACTGCCCATCATTTCACAGCCCTAGGCTTTTTGTGTGATATAGCCACACTTCCACACATTTCACCGACTCACACAGAGCCAGTCCCAAAATTATGAAAACATAACGTTTCACATCTCTTACACCTTACTCGCACCAATCACTGTTTACTGACACATTCTGAGTAAACTTCCACATCGACTATTTCAACCACTGCGGGTCAGCAAAACCACAATTTACTCTGTTGGTGTTCGGTGGCTCTGTTATTATATATAATATGATGAATTAATAAATTAGATAATAATAATCACATTCATAATGATAACCATAACAATAAATAATAATAATACTTTCATTAGTAATTATTATTACAGACAGGAGATGGAGAGGAGGCAGGCAAAGGAGGAGCACAGGGATGTCGACGTAGTGATCTGAAAATGAGAAGGATGGAGACTGAGGATGATGCCAGCATGGAGATTACTGAGGGTTTTGTCAGAGAGGGCAGTATTACAGTGGTCCAGTCTTCAGGTGACATGAGTCCATGAGTGTTTTGTGTTGTGTCATGATAATGAAGAGTTCCTGTCTCTGTTGCAACAGATTTTTGGACCCTGAAATGATGAACATAACCCACACTACACTGGGTGGCACTGTGACTCTGGGCAATTGGAAGGCACAGAAAGGGGGATTAGTTACTTTCCTTACCCACAGGAAATCCCTCCGCACCGCCCACCACTGGAGGAAGCTGTAGTATTCAGAACTCCTCTTCCATAGGTAGATATGGTACAAAAATTTACTTAAAAGTAACTTTGTGTTGACAACGTAGAGGTGCCTTTATTGAGTGCGACATTGTGATACAAATGTGTATAAGAGTATAAGCCGTATTGTACCTCCCGGGCTTAAGTGGTTTTTCAGATACGGATGTACTTAATGTGAATCGAAAATCCATTGTGTCACTGTGGATGTTTATTTTTCTGTTTAGATGTGCTTGTTTCCCTGTAACCTCATCCTACAAACTGGCCCGACAGGAGGAGAGGACTTTGAGCATTAGCGGACAGAGGAGAGCAGCTGGCAGCGATGTAGAAGACAAAACAGAGGCAGAAAAGGCTCCACACACACACACACCCTCAACGAGGAGGCAAGCAGGTATGTCATCATATTATCACTTCTCCGAGTTGCTACCTCATTCATTATCAGGAGACTACGTGCCATCGTCTCATGTGAGTCCGTATGAGACAACGTGCGAAGGCGGATCTTTGGCGGTCGGCGTAGCCCCATCGACGCCATCCACGTGGGCTGCGTGCACGCCCAGCGTCAATAGATGGATCATCTCAGGTCAGAGCCCGCCTGTGAAATCAGATGTTTAACTGGGCAGGAGACGTCGGACAGGAGCGTCTTAACCAGCACCCTGCCAAAGGTCTCATGTTCGCTCAGCCACTGGGGCTTCTTTCAGTCCACCCGCCACCTGCCAATAGGCATTAGGGAGGATTTAGTAATTAAGTGATAGGCTGAAGACTAAATTGGGTGTTTGTGGGCTGGAGAGCCACCCCGAGGTCCCTACAGCCATGCAGATAGGGGATTCTAATTGCCAGGAATATTGATCAGGCCGGTGAGGGGGGAGCACGGGGAATTCACTCGCCATCGATTAGCTGCTACAGCACCTCACTTGTCAATGTAAGCGGGAGGTGAGCATTGGAACGGCTCTGGGCTTTTCCTGGAGTATCCCTCACCACCACCACCACCACCACCACATCCTGACACACACAGACATATTCAGAGTCCGTGACAGAGCAAAGTGTGTTGAAAGCTCCCCGTTGCCTATCGATACTCGAACACAAACGTCCTCTCTGTCAGCCGTCCTCATATTTAGTGGCAAAGTGCCGGTCGAGTCGTCCCCCCTCCTTTCTGCGGTTCCTTCCAGTTTACCTCCCTCCCGGAGCACTGACCCGTGGCTGCGGTCCCAGTTAATGTTAGAAGGACAGAGGGAGCCGAGCCTCCCTGCCCTCCACAATTTAATTAGTTGCTTCACCTGGCAGTAAATAGACCCTTGACTGCCCTTACACACACACACGCACACACTCTCACACACAGAGTTCTCTCACTTGTGCTCCAGTGATGCCTCCCCATCATAAAGCAACAGCAACACTCTACAGGAAGAATTAGTCAACATTCTTCCATTAAATGTTAAAGCTTGCCTGGGCACATTAAACTTGTCACACACGCTCTCCTTCCCTTCCAGTATTTCAGCTCCTTGCATGACAAACTTGCAGCCGTGTACTCTCCTGTGGTACCCTGAGCACAAATAGGAGGAATTCCTGAGTGTAAGTCACTTCATCCTTCTTGACCATTTGGTTCGGTACCCTTCGGAAAGACATTACGGGGAGCCAAGCATTCATCAGCCTCTGGGGGTCCGCAGTCACAAACAAAAACAGTCAGGAAGTACCGACGGCCACAAAGCTAAAGCAGCTATGAATATTATACAGACCCAAAACGAAAGGGTCTAATCAAACCACGGCATCAAAGCGCAGCAGTGTTTTTTATTTAGACCCAAAATTGCGATGGCCGTCCTTTTTCACGTGGTGAAAAACTACTTCTGCCCCTCCCCCAGACCACAGAAAATCCATTTTATAAACAAGAGTAGATGGTTTACGGGTCCCTGGGACTGCAGCACTTGTGTTTCAAGCTTTGCGTGACACAGGACTTTAACCCCTTAAACTGTCTTTATTAACACAATATCATTTTGCATGAATTTGTCCTTCTCGTTTCCAAAGATATTAAATTTGTAAAGATTCATCCTGGAGAAGTCTGAATAAAATGATACCTGACACATCTGGAATAAAGAGAAACTTGAATTCTTTAGATTGAAAAGATAAGGGTTACTATAATAGATTTTAGGCTTTTAATTATAATTTCTATAGTGCCTCTCAAGAGACCCAAGGATGTTTTACATAAGAAAGAAATGAGAAATAAATTTAAAAAGCAGCGATATCCAGGGCTGACAGAGTGAATTGGTGAACAGGTGAAGTTTGAGGAGTTTTTGAAAAATGTCCAGAGATGCTCTGTTTTCTATGTGGCGTACTCAAACATTCATGGGTTAATAATGTGAAAAGGCCCAATGAATTTATTACATTCATCTTTTTACTGGAGTTCATTTGATTATTATAAGGATCTGATGTAAAATCCTTTAAATAAACGTCAACTGTTTGGCCTAAAGTGAACTCAATTACCAAATCAGCAAACCAGCGTTAAAGGGGTTAAAATGTTGTCCTGACAAGTATTAATGGCTTCACTCCATCCTGTTAAGGGGTTTTTATAGAGTTACTCTTGATCTTTTCCCGCCAGTCATTAATATGAATTCACCACATGAACGTGTTGACATAGATCAGCTGATTTATTAAGAATCATGGTGTTCAAACATCAATGACGTGAACCACGTTCCATATTCTTATCTAGGATTCCTTGTGGATGTGAAGATGACACTTTGTTATTGGACAGTGTCTCTTTCTCTTGTCTGCTGGCCTGCATCTCATTGGGGATCAACAAAAGAAGATTTTCTACGTTTCCGTATTTAGTCGTTTTTCACAGTTTAAGGGGAGCTTTCCTCTGACATCCGAGCTGCTGGCTTTTACTTTCGGGCTGAAATTGAATTGGAGAAGAGTCAGAAGCGGTGAGAAGATCCAGTGCACAGCAGTCTCTAACCTGAGTCATTTAGAGCCTATTACAAAACATCAATATATTGACTGAAGTAAGTGTCTTAGTGTACTGCTCTCTAAACACGCGCTCCGTTTGGTTGTGCATGTTTTATCTGCTCCAATCTTATCAGGATTCACATCTTTTCATCTACAGTTTGGTTAATCGTGGACAAAAGGTCGTTGGAGCCCAAGATATGAGGCCACATTTACTTTGTGTGATCCGTTCTAAAGTATGTGGAAGCCTATGTCTGCCAGGACAGAAATAAACTCATAATCATGACATAAAAACTTGAAATTTCTACTTGGGAAAGTTGTGATTATGACATAAAAACTGCAAATTTCACCTTCAAAAAATATGAAAAAAAGTACGAGATAAAAAACTTTGATTTGTTTTGTCATAATTATGATTTTCGGTGTGAGCGGGTCCTGCACAATTGAAGTGCAGCTCAATACTAAAGTCCACTAATTGGACTTTAAAATTGATTGTCAACACACACAAGACAATTTCAAACTGGGCTTTACAACTGATGAAAAAGTTCATGTGCTTGCTGCGAGATACATTGGAGGACGTGTGGATAGATTGAGCCTGAGCACCAATACTATGCGGCGCACACCTTATCACATAATTAGGACTCTCCACAGTTGAAATGTTGAGTTTTTACCTCATAATTAGGACTTTCAAGAGTCAAAATTAATTTCATAATTATGAGCTTAAGTCAAAATCTCAAAAATGGTGTCTTAATTCTGACATTTGACTATTTTTTCCCTATCCTGGCTGAAGTAGGCTTCCATAAAAGTATTATTTCATGTGAACACTGTTGTTGTTTCTTTCCATTTACATTTCTTTCTCTGATTTCCACTCTTGGCCCTGCACTTCAGGAGCACACCGGTGTCTGTCTCATCACCACAGACAGGCTGGAAAGGAAAACGCAGATAAAGTCCCAGCCCAGCCTCGACCCGTCTCACAACCAGGTCAGATGACACACAGAACGGCACCAATCCACACCAGCATGGGCAGTACATGCAGCGTGGATCAACAAGTATCCAACTTTTTATGTTGTTTTACTGATACAGAAGTCCACACCTGTCTCAAATGTTGATTATTTTCCTAATCAGAGGTAAACCAAACCATCTTCAAAGCACTTTCTTTGAAGTATTTTTACTTTGATACTAAGAATTTAATAATTCCACTTTCCATTTCTTTTACTATGCAGTATTTAACGTAGTGTTAAATTGGTAAAACCTGTAAAAAATCAGCGTAGGCGTATTTTGATTTAACGGCACGCTTTTGATCCAATATCAAAATCGGTTCAAGATTTCAAAAAGTCAATAATGTCAACATTAAATGACATAAAATAGAAACGTCCTCACACTCCCCGTCGAATGATTTTTGCGTACGACTAAGCGAAACGTTGTTTTCACCCTTTGTAACGAGAAAGCGTGCACGGCGTCCGTGTTGATTTGATGAAATTGGCGTGGAGCAGCAGCAGTCTGTGAGGTGAGCATCATGATTAGAATCCACGCTCCTGTCAGACTGTCTCATTTCCAAGGACGTTCTGTCATATCTGAAGGGGGAATTGTGCCTTTACGTGTCTGCCGTTTACCAGTCCCCCTCCAGCCATGCTCACAAATTGAATTACTTTCCGTCTGAATTTGTGTTTCAAAACTAGTAATTATTTTTTAACCCCAGAGGAAGCTAAGAGAAATGAGTCAGATCTTCACAAGTCACGAAATTTGACGATACATGATTTTGCATCAACCAAAGGGATACAAGCCTGAAGCACAGCAATTTACCGAGCATTCATCTGTTAGCAAATTAAATCACACCGCATTTGACATCTTTTCCAAAGTTAGATAAATCTGATGAAAAAGTTTCTCCCTCAATTACCATCTGAAATTAATCTCCTTAATCCCAATTTGATCTCTTTCATGCATATAAGGGGTATCTTTTATCTGCTCACCTATGTGCTTTAAGACCGGAGATGGAACGTGACTGCCAAACTTCAAACTTTTACGCCGGCGCCGCTCGGTGAGATGGGAGAGCTGATTAGGGAAGGGGAAACAGAGGAGCGTAACTGACAGCCGCCCGTTACGTCTCTGTAAGTGGAACGCGAGCGTGTGGCGGAGCTGCATAGCAACATCTAGAGGCAGCAGGCCGACATAGCTACACCGGAGCGATGATGACCTAGAATAACACAGTCACAGAGCCAAAAACACAGCGAGGCCGAGGACATTATGACTTCAAATTTAACTCTTATTATTAAACTTCCTGCAATATTCTACAACTTCCCATCTCCGAAGTGTCGGTTTTGTAAGTTGCAGCAGTCAGTGGCCTTGTCGGGAGGCCTCTGAATGGACTCCTATGAATCCCTGTCCTGGACACCTTGAGAGGCCTGTAAGAGATATTTCACATAAAGTTTCACCAGTTGCGCTTGCGAAAGTGTTTATTTTCTGTCATAATGCCCTGAAACGTCTGTATTTTTGACCTGACGGAGCTCAGAGAATGTGGTGATGCATATGCAGGGCGTTGTAAGGAAAAATAGTACAGAGGGAAAATAGTATCCCTTTAAGTAGTATGCTGAGGGTGAGGTTGATGTGTATTTTCTGCAGTCTTACGTACGTAACATCCAGGGTGAAGTCAGACAGTCAAAGAGCTGAGCTGGAGCTGCTCTGAGAGGATGAGAGCACAGCCGCTGCTATGTAAAAGTGTGTGTGTGTGTGTCTGTGTGTGTGTGAGAGAGAGAGCTACTGGCAGAGAGGAATCGCAGGACACAAAGCCTCTGCGGTGTTATGTCATGCACAGCAGAAGAGTTGAATGAGGGAAGCACAGGCCAGCAGGAGACGACTCCGTATCTCACCAGGAGACCATTCAGCCACCAGTCCGATTCAGTAAATCCCCATCTCCGCTCCCAGCACTCGGGCAGCCATGACTGAACGGTACGTGTCTGACTGCGATCAGGCCCCCCGCTCGACATCTGCGGCGGCGCCCTGACCAGCCGGTACACTACAAGTCCTCTGTAAGAGCACGGAGGAGGAAGACCGGTCTCCTCTTTCAACAGTCGGTATTAGCTTAACACGGGTACAAGGCTCTGCTCATCACAGTGCATTCTGGTCATTAGAGTGGACCGCGCAGCCGCTCTCAAGTAGAACCGTAGCCTCCAGGGGTCACAGTGTGCACTAATTGTACATTACGGGAAAGATCAGATTGTGTTGTCAAGAAAAGGGCTGAGCCTCGTGGCGATGCCCTTTTCTATGTATTCCTAAAGCTGATGAGATAATGAGGTCTTTTCCTGGACTCGGGGCCGGGCTGTAAAGGCTTTATTGGCTTCAGATATTACCGGCTGGATATTGGAAGGATTTTTTATTTTATTTTACTCATTCAGATGAACTGTAGAGCTGTGTCTCCCTCTTCTTGTGTGTTTTGTTAGTTTCCCTCCGTTTGTTTTGGCTCGCAGCCCTCCGTACCAGCGCCTTCATCACCGCTCTCAGTCTGCGTCTCTTCTCCGCGTGCGTACACGTACGCACGGAGACGCGCGCATTAATGCGTGCGCGTGCGCCGACTCCGCGGCCAAGAGCACATCTCTGGCTCATCTCTACGGCCCGGCGTCAGCCCCCTTAAGTGCTGTCAATGTCACATGGTAGCCGCGGCGCTGCAGCCCTCTTAATTGGTTTAGGAAAAGCATCCTTGTCATTTTGCGGTCAGTAAACTCTGCTGGAGAAAATGAAGTGCAAGCTGCTGCCACCTCTTCAACCCCCACACACCTAGACTAACAAAAAAATAATGATTATGTGCCGTGTATGTTTACGTTAGCTGTCTGTTTTCACTTTTTGCTCTTAGAAATAATTGCTGTTGGTTGTGTGGCTGCATCAGAGGAAGGGAATTAATGAATCTCACTGGCCGCAAGGAAGAGGGCTGAAAGAGAGCAACTCGTTTTCTATAACTAAATGTGTGTTTGTGTGGGTGTGTGCGTGTGTGAGTTTATTGACATTTGTGCCTGTTTGTGTTACTAATTTATTTTGTGTAGGCCTCTCTTTTGTACAGTCTGTATTTATGCAGCCTACAGTGCGCGTGTGTGTGCGTGTGTGTGTGTGTGTGTGCCTGCCTGCCTGCCTGCCTGCCTGCCTGTCCTTTTGCACAGATTAGCTGGTGAATGCTGCAGGAAGATGATCAGACTGGGAGCACACCGGGGTTGCTCTGCGATCACACAGGGATTATGGGGGATATGGAGCTCTAGTGCATTCCAGGGCCGCCTCCAGTTAGGCTCATCTCCGCCACGCTCCCCTCACACACACACACACACACACACCAGCACTTTAATTGCCTTTGCTTCTTTCATTACTTTTATTGCCTCTCCTCTGCATTGTGTGCTCCCTGGGCTTGTGGAAAGGTCATTGTGATGGTGCTTGTGTGCACACAGCCCCTCTCTCCCCGTCTGGCAGGACGTGG
>OMNV01021439.1:7096-19815 GCA_900303265.1 Brotula barbata | reverse complement strand
ATATTTTCTATCAGAAATATTTATTTATTCGTTTATTTATTTATTTATTTATTCTTTTGTCAAAGGTTAACTGCGGTAATTTCAAAATCAAATTCAAATTAATTAAACAAAATGATAAATTAATTAATTCAACCTGAACCTTTTCTGAATGAAGCCTGTGTTTGTTTGTTTGTTTGTTTGTTCATCATTTGCCGTAATGCCTCAATAAGATTTCAATTGATCTGATGAGTGGCATTCATTTGGATTACATCAGGGGGGCCCTTTGAGTACGACCGGTGCAAATTCCACAGCTTGAGAACCGCTACATTAGACTGCGAAGGTTTTTATAATCCACTCAAAGTGCAGCACATATAGCAATATGTTAAAGTGATTAAACAGAGCCATAAACATACACGAGGTGCTTCAGCAGGAACTAAATGCAAACATATCTTGTGTGTGTAAACATACAGATGACAAATATGTAAGTGGGCGGCGATTCCGTGGCTGCGGCGGTGTGAGCTGTCTCCACGCGTGCGTAACGTGAACGCGTTCCGGTAACATTAGCTGCAGGTGCAGGTAGCTGCTGATGCTTTAAATGCACCACCTGCAGCGCACCGCGGTGGCATCATAAAGGCGTCGTTTGCTAAATGATGTGTATCCATTATCACACCCGGGGCCTGCCGGCACTCACTGTCAGCCCGCCTGCGTATCAGACGCTCAGATAACCTCCGAAAATTTTCAATAACGGAACGAAAGTCGCAGTTAATCAAGGTTATTCAAGGTTATCGTTCACCTGACGTGTAACTCTCAAAGTCAAAGCAGCGGCGCGGCGTCCATTGTTTGATAATCTAACGCATGCCTCCCTCTCCATTTCTATATCCCAACCCCTCACCCCTCTTTTCTCCATTTGCCTCATCCTTCCCAGCCTCCATTTTGCACATATCTCCCCTTTGTCCTTCCTCTCCGCGAGTGTGTACACGCGTCTGAATGTGAGCGCGGCCCGTTAGTCGGGGCGGAGACCTTGAGGTGTCATTTCTTTCTGTCTGTCGAGATAAATGTTCAGGCAAAGGTGCTTATCACTCGTTTATGATGAGCGGCGGGGCCGGGAAAAGATGAAGGTGAAAGCCAGTAACAGGTCGAGGGGACGGGAAGATAGCGGGGAAGTCAGGTCATGGATGGGAGAGCCCCTCCCCCCACAATATGTTCCCCATCTACCAACAGAGACACACAGATGCACAACTCTAATGTTTCCCACAAATCCATTGTCTGACGATGATGATGATGATGATGATGATGATGATGATGATGATGGGGAGAGGAGAGCTGAGGTGACAAAGCTTCGTCCTCCCTCCGAAGACTCACTCAACCTGCCGTCTCCGGGTAGATATCAACCTTGTGATAACGCCTCAAAAGTATCTAGCGGGCCCACAGTTCTACAGCTCATTCCGTCTGGCTCAGAGATAACGCCGTCTTCCAAATGCCATCAGTTTAAGTGAAAATCTACTGAAAGGTGAGCGACTATGAAGCGGCGTACCGACAGCCGCACGTTATCAACCTTGAAGTGATGTTCTTTTCTTCAAACCCCACTGTCAGCTTCATGCTCCACAAATCAACTCATCCCGTCAAACAGATAAACGACCTTGGAGCCACAAACATTTACTAATTCTTTCTTTTTTTTTTTTCCATAAAAGCAGCGCTCCCCCTCCAGCGTCTTACCTTGATTTGCACTCTTTGACAGGTCAAAGCCAAAAGGATGATAGCGTATCTACTTAATTCCAGCCATTTCTTTTTACGGAGTAATGAAAAGTGGCTTTGAGAAAGCGAGACGCTGTGATAACAAGTAAAAACTACAAAACAGCAAGTTTTCAATTACACACCCTGGAGAGCAGCAGTTACGCGCCGATAAAGGGAAAAAGCTGTCAAACAAGAGCGAAAGAATATGAGAAACATCTTCAATAACACAGCACTCAAAGATAAAAACTAACAAAAAGTGGTTTTTATCTTGTAGGGAAAATGATGCTCCTCTAAGTGTGCCATTGACATGCCATTTTATGCCTTTTATCATTTTGACTAATAACCCTCTTCACTTACATGTTATTTAACATTAATTCATTACATGAGGCCGATGTCAAGCTTAACTTGTCAACAACAACATGATGATTAATGACAAACAAATGGTTTTATTGGTGGTTACATAGGGAAAATAAAGACAATTATAGGGTTTCACCCTGAATACATTTTCTTCATAGAATGCATTAGGAATCAAACCTTGAAGACGAAGAGGAAACTTGTTGTTTTATGATGCAAAAAGTTGTTCTTACCCTGTGGCACTTACATTTTGCAATATCTTGCAAAAGTTATAAAGTAAATAGCAATATGTAGCAATTTTTTTTTTTTTTTTTACTGTTAATGGAGTAAAATATGGTGAGATAAAACGGTTGAACCGTCGTGCATCCTATATGTTTAAAGCTACACAGTGTAACTTTTCGAACACTTTGTTTATCACAAACTCGGGTCAAAAAATTGTGCAAATTTGCAAGAAAAAAAGGTGGATATTCTCTGAGTTTATAAATTTATGAGAAAAAAAACCTCAGACAAATAGTGTCATTCACACACACGCACCACTAAAAGCACATGCATACAGATCCCACATTCACACGTACATATCATGAAAATGTCATCCCTAATTCAAACATCTATAATCTCTCACATACATACGATCACTAATTCAAACATCTATAATCTCTCACATACATACGATCACTAATTCAAACATCTATAATCTCTCACATACATACGATCACTAATTCAAACATCTATAACCTCTCTCATACGTACGATCACTAATTCAGACCTGTAGTCTCGCAGTACCTACCTCGTAGATCGAGTACAAGTAGAGACAGCTGAGAGTTCAATCTTACAGTGTATCGTTCAAACTCCTGTATATTTCCACAGCGTTTTTTAGTAGTGTGTGCGTGTGCTTTCGGTGGTGTGTGTGTGTGGGTGTGTGAATGACCTGCCGTGGCCCTAATACACCCTCATAAACAAACACAAAACAAAACAAAAACAGGACAGCCCTCAATTATCTTTTTTTTTCTATTTCTCATCTCAATGATCAGTCAGTCATGTGTGATGCTCTGTGTTTGGGGGCGTCGTGGAGGCAGGACTGGGGTGGAGCAGGGAGAAAGGTGCAGCTTGTTGACTCCACTCGACAAGCTGCTCCGAGATGATATAAACGCAGCATACGAGCCGGGTGGCTATATGAACACAAGACTGATTGGAAGACCAAAGCTCTTGTAGTGGTAAGTGGTACCTGACCTTATGAAGTTACTCACATTATGCATACAGGAGCTATTACAGAGCTCCAGGATTAAGGTAGACTTTCATCAAGATCAAGTGTCTTCCTCTGTGGGCTGAAAGGCATTTAGACAAAAATTTAAATTATAATCACTCCAACATTGTTGAAATTGGCTTTAGGCATAGGAGTGTCTAAGGAGCTGACCTCGTCTGAATACAAATAGGTTCTACCAAAAGATTTTCAAATGATGAATGCTTTATTAAAGCGAGCCCAGAGATAGTAGGATGGGATACTCTTCTTCTTTTGGAAGCACGCTGCCCTCACTGGCCCCGGACTGCATCCTGCTAAAACTGTTTTATCTCCCACACTGCCCTGGGCTGGAATGTATAAAAAGTCTAAAAATGCTCTTGGGAAAGCCTTCAACTTTAACTTGTGTAACAAAAAGTAAAACCAGAGTATTTTGTGTCGAGAAACTAACGCTGAGCCAAACTTTCGGCCAAGTTTGTTTGGTGGAAGTGTGATCCAGAGGTTAGCCGCTTAGCTCTAGACTGAATCAGTAATTGGCTTTTGATGCATTTGCCTCTTTGTTTGTTTTGGTTTCACCCAAAAGAAAAACCAAGGGAGCCAAGGGAGAAGGCCAGTTTAACTGGTGGGTCCAAATGTTATGGGGTGAGAGCAGGAAACTGACTGAATGACAGAATGTTGTCAGCCGTAGCTATTAGTTTGCCAAGAAGTAGTCAGGACTGTATGTACGGCCGACTGTACGAACTACTGACAGTAATTTGGGATTGTTCTAGAACGTATTAGTGTCATTACTTTATGTACAAATGCACAAATGACCAAATGTATGAGGAAAAATGTCCAAAAATCACACCCCGAATAAATAATTCACTAAACCTTGTAGCTGTAAAAATGTAAAATAAGCCAGTAAGATACAAGACAAAATATAATATGTAAAATATGATACAAGATGTCATCCCAAAGTGCAATCAGCTGATAAATACAGACTCTAAAGGGGGAAAATATCATTTCCAGCAAGGGAAAACAAGCCCAGAGTACTGACTGAAAGGCTACAGTGATACAGTACGCGGTGTTTATTTTGTTTTTCTAATCGAGAAAGATGTTGAAAAGTATTTTTAGTTTACTGCCCGCCTACTAAATGAAAAAAAATACTCAATGAAGACACAGCACCAGTTTGAAGACACTACGATGCAGCCTATACATCGCCCAGCCTATCGCTGAGCCACCAAAGCCGCAATCTAGCAGTACACAGGTAGTAGTATCTGCATCGTAAATCAAGTAAAGTACAGACAGCCGAGAGTTCAGTGTTACAGTATATTGTTCCAACTCAGGTGTTTCCACGTGGTCTTTATCAAGTTTTTCACGTCAGTAATCTGTGTTTCCTCATGGAGACGGACCGAGTGTACCGATCATATTCCTCCACAGGTAAGGCTGCATCACTTCATTTTTTATTTTTTGGTGTGGGTAATCCATCTGGAGGCCTCATAAATCTCAATATAGCCCATGAGAGCTTCAATATCCACTAAGTGAGTGCCTCCATAATAACATTTTCAATATACTTATATAATAACACAACATTTATGCTACTGAAGTAAAAAATACAATTTCACGGCGATAACTGTTCATAATTTTTGCTCATCAAATGAGAGAAAAATCAAATTTGAATCTCAGATTTCAATTCATGATATAAATGATCATGATTATCAAATATATATAAATGTATTTATATGTGATTATTTTCTTTAGTTAGTTAGTTTGCCCAGCGTAATTGGCTATTGCTA
Source organism: Brotula barbata (assembly GCA_900303265.1). Classification (NCBI taxonomy): domain Eukaryota; kingdom Metazoa; phylum Chordata; class Actinopteri; order Ophidiiformes; family Ophidiidae; genus Brotula; species Brotula barbata. The sequence continues at coordinate 14,736 of OMNV01021439.1, read as the reverse complement.
TTGCCTTTATGGTGCTGTTTTGGTTTTTCGGGAAACTCAAAGACCAATTACACGCGTCGTAAATCATCCCACGTGATGCTACTCAGCCAATCAAATCTGTGTAATCCCGGCGATGATCTTTGCGGCTCGAGTCACTGGGTCCACAGAGAAGAGAAAAGAGAGAGAGACATGAGACCACGCTAAGGGAGAGATGAGAGAAGCAGGAGAAACCATACATATGGAGAGACAAGAGAACCATAGACGGGGAGAAACCATACGTATGGAGAGACAAGAGAACCATAGACGGGGAGAAACCATACGTATGGAGAGACAAGAGAACAATAGACGGGGAGAAACCATACGTATTGAGAGACGAGAGAACGATAGAAGGGGGATAAACCATACATATCAAGAGACAAGAGAACAATAGACGGGGAGAAATCATACATATGGAGAGACGAGAGAATGAAAGACACTATTGGAGCGTCACCTGCTGCTCCTCATACAGCTATGATACGGCACATACGGCAGATTTTTCCACAAGTTAGACATGATGTTCCGGACTTTGGCTTGAGGACGTTTTCTGTAAATGGACCTCTTTGAATTTTAGTCAAATACCCCTGTACTATAGGAAAATGGAAGTATGTGTGTGTGGTTTCCGTGCCTGTTTCTACACCTGTTCCCGTTGAGAGTTAATCGTGCTAAGTCTTCAGCGAGAATAAAAAACACACAGAAATGTTCCTGACATTCAAGGAGGATAAGAAAATACTCCTTTTAAGATTTCAGTCCTCAGAATGTATACCATTGTTATCATACCAGCTAATCATAGCATCTACTTGAGAGTCGGCAATGCACACCGTATATGTATAATTACATAATTATACACGTTGTAAAAGTTAGCGCTCGGGCAAACATATCTTTCATGTGAGAAAAATTCCCACAGAGACGATTTCAAGTGGAAAAAATTTAATAATGACAGTTTCTTCCAATATAGAAGAATGAAGCATTTTATTGCTCATTTTTCCAACCACAGGGAACACGAGTCGGATCCCCAGGCTGTACGCTTTGGTGTATTGAGGTAAAATTCAGGTTCTGGGAGAGCCGTGTGTAACCTGTTATTTCACTGCCACTGTGACACACACAATCTACGCGAAAATGAGCAGAATAATTGCACGGTGGGGGTTCCTGTAATCTGTGTGAGAACCAATTAGACTTTCAGATGGATGTGATTAAGACCTACGACCGCAGGCTGAAATGTAGCAAAGAGCATCACGCATACTTCTACACGCAGGCAACATCACCGACTCGGCCTCCTAAAATGGTCACGACCAATCAGGCAAGCGATCGATCAACGCGTGTCGATGAAGCTGATGACGAAGATGCTTCAGCTGTTTGTGTTTTATGAATCCACGAAGCTACTGGCTTTGCATAAATAACATTGTACATGCGTTTAATTCATTTTTTGCACAACCAAAAAAAAAAAAACGTGTACCACATCATCCCTATGGTGACAACGTGTCATTGTGTCTTAAAGTGACAGAGCACCATTTACTGGTCTGAGTGTTAATGACCAGCAAAATGAAAGATTTCAAATAAAAGCTAAAGGGCAAATAAACGAAAGGAATCAGGTTAGATGAATATATGATGATATAATATAATCAATGGAACACGCACCAGAGCCTGCGTTTGGTTTATCCTAATGGATAAGTTCAACTCTTCCTTATCAAATAAGACCTGATTGATGATCATTTGTTATCATACTGATTATAAATTGTCTCTCTTGCAGTGATGGACACCCATATTAACATGTATTATACATGTATCAATCTCTTGATTAATAATAGAATCAGTAGATTCATAGATTTTCAAAATAATCAAACGTTTTATCCATTGATTTACTGAATACTAATTATTCATACCAATCCACACAAATATCAATAGCCTGCATATAAATCTGGGTCATAATTTTCATTTATATTTCTTCTTTTTTGCAAAGTATTGCACTATTTTATTTGTACTCTTTGCATTGATTGCCATTAGAATGAATGACAGTTTTGGAAGCCATACCCTCCCCCCTCCCTCACCCCCTCCCTGCACAGGAAATGCTATCCGATATCAAATTTTCTCCCGGCATCATATGGAGGTTTGAAGTACAACCCTAACCCCTTCCGGTACATAATCTAAGATAACGTAAACCCGCGCCTTAATGGATGATGTCACCGCCGATCTGCGGCCGACACACTTAGAGCTGTCGGCTCAGACACAACCCAATCTGTCTCTAGTGTATTCGAGCATACGGGTGTGCATATCAGTGTTTGTGTGTGTGTGTAGATGCAGCAGAAATCCAGTAAGAGGAGAGCCTCAGTGGGATCGCTCGGCGCTGGGCTGGCACAGCGTCAGACAAACACACTTCATTACAGGCCTATTTACCTGATTAACTGGGCTCCTTTATCAGCCGCACTGCACTCAGCGACACCCAAACTCCCCACATTTACACACACGCTCTCACAAAGTTTACCGACTGTTGGAGTGACTTGTGCGGCCCAGACTGAGTTACAGAGAGGAGAATCACCCGGTCGGGTTGTGGGTGAACATCAAACGTTTCACTCTCCTGCGTTCCCGAGCTAATGTCGGCTCTTTACCAGATGAACTCGGATGGGACCCGAATCGTCTGCTTGCACTTGAGTTTTTGCTCATGGAGAATAACATTTGGATAACCTTTTCATGTAATGGAATGTAACAATCAAAGAAGGAGCCTGGAGCTTTCTCAGGAAGACAAGAATGAGGACAAAGTCCACCTGGAAACATAATCATTACAGGAGGGTAATGATTTCCTCTCTCTCTTTCTGTGGATCGCACTGCAGGCCATTTGAGAGAAGAAAAGAATTTTCCAGTACTAAAAGTCCCAGACATCCCCGATTCCACACATTTGGATGTATTTCATAGGGATTCAGCTCAAAGTTTGACAAAGATGCCTCACGCCGCAAAGAATGATTAAAGCTGCACAACCAGCCGAGTAAGAACACTCAAGCAGAACATAATGATTCGCTTATAAAAATTAAGTAATAACATAAAAAATGAGTTAATAAGGACATATTTACACTCTGCCTGTTTCTCTTGCCAAACTGCTGATTAGAATTCAAGTCAGAAAGAGAGCAGTATGGCAGGGCTATGATCCGGGTCAAAAGCCAGGCCAGAGGGGCCTATCAGGGCCAGGGCCCCGCTATCACACACCTGCACCAGGCTTTGGCACCACCTGGACGGCACCAACACACAAATACAAACACAACAAGACATGGAATATTGAAAACAAACATGGCCTTTAGATGAACATACAAGCAAAAGCTGTGAATGATGCATTGATATGTCACATACAGGCATTTATCCACAATATACACACACACACACCCACACACACACACACACACACAGTGGCTGGCTCCCTTGCTGACACTACATCTGTTTGTGTGATACCACAACAGACCTCTGATCACAGGGGTTGTCGTGTCTCCTGGGCAGGGTTAAAGATGACATGCCAAATAGGGTGTGCATGTGCGCGCGCGTGTGTGTGTGTGTGTGTGTGTGTGTGTGTGGGCATGTGAGGGAGGAGAGGGAGAGAGACAGAGAGAGAGAAAGAAAGAGAGACCAGGCGGATACCAGGCAAAGACGCTAGACTAGATAAGAGACAGACCAGACAAGGACCAAAAAATAAAAATATCACTGTCATAAACAGCCAATCAAAAAGATGGAATGTTAAAAAGGAACCACTCATGAGGCCATAATACAAAAATTAAAAAAAAAGAATAGTTCCCGTATATTTTGGTCCTACTAATTGGTTGCAGCAGGATACACACTACCAGTAGTAACGAGGGAACACATGCGTGCAGAGCGTATTTGGCTAAAAAAAACTCTGTGGATCCGTGAAGCCTCTGATACCTCTTCCTCTCCAACTCTGCACAGCGTGTCACACAATTACGCATCCTTAGCATCTGAATGTCACAGTTTCGATTTGCCTGATGGATGCGGTGTGCCGCGCTTTCATTCGGCAGAGAAAAGTAGAAAACAAACAAATGCCGGAGCTCCGCTCAGACGAGCCGCTGATGGTGGGAGGCAAACGTACAAATCCTACAGTCAGGAGCGCAGAGTGGAATATTTCAAAAATACAAATATGGACCTAAATCAAACGATGAGAGACCACAGCGGAGAGAAGCATCACTTTCCACCCAAAACTGAGATATTATGGATATTCCATATTTTCCCATCTGCAGCTGAAAACGGTAAATTTCCTCTTTTGGCTGGCGCGATCACATAATCCAAGAACAGAATGAGACCCATTGTTGCCGCCGACTGAGGAATATTGACAGATGTAATATTGTCCTAATACGCTGACGCGAGAGATCGTGAGGTCTGTATGGTGGGAAATGCTTCAGCAATTTTATAAATAATTGCGTTTTCTTCCCAGATGATATTATTGGATGAAATAATTTAACAATAAAGCGTGCGGGCTGATCTCAGCAAACTGTTTGGAACAGACGGACAAAAGAGCCTATTTATGTTCGGGCATAAAGTTGCCAGCAGAGGCCAATCATTGTAATGGAAATGTATAACCTTTGTTATCCTCCCCGGTAGAGCAGCGATCAGCATCCTCTCGCCCCTTGTCTCTTCGTACGTGCTCGCCTCTCCGTTGGACGCTGTGGCCTGCTTGATCAATAGCAATCTCCGAGCGTGAATACATTTCGGTACATAACGTCGGCGTGAACTGACACGTCTGAGATGAATCACGAGTCCTAAACTTTGACTTTTCAGCCCACAATTGTGAGAGTTTTATTTTCTTTTCCAGATAAACTGGGAGTGTTTATGAACTTTATTCTTGTGGCAAAGTCAGAAGGTTCAGAGTTAAAAGTCAAGGGGACGAGGTGGTTTATATAGACACTAAGAATGGTACGAAGAGAGCAAAAACATACAGAAGACACGGGGTGACCGCTAACACCGCCTTCGCTCTGCTGAAGTGAAAGTTTGTGCTGTTTTCCACCATATACGATCATGTAAGACACGCGAACACACACACGCTGCCTCTCCTGTTTCTGACGCCATTCTTTTCTCTCCATCCTTCGTTGTGGGTATTCAATTTAAACACATTCACCTTCTGACTGTGTGTGGGAATGAGTCAGTTGGAGAGCACTATGAACTACCATGTCAGACATATCTAACACAAATTGCCATCTCCAACATGAATAGGTGTCATTTGCCATTGGTGGGTTTTTTATTCGCGGTTTCAATGACTCGTGGTTCAGTCGTTGATAATTTAATGGGGTTTTGTCACACTCATCTACACTGTAGAGTATAAATATACATACACAGGTATATACGCTTTGCTCTTGTGTTGATCGTCTCCCATTCCGTGCATCTTTTCCTGCTTTTACTGTAGCGCGATTAACTCTGAATACCCTTACGTTGGGTCCAAAGCGTAGCGTTTTAATGCGATGACCTTCCTGGACACGGATGACAAGGTCCTACTGTCTCTGTGTAGAAAACGATACATTTATGTGGGTGTAGGATTGCTGTAAAAATGGAATTCCTGTAGATTCCCACATGATAAGAGAGAAGGCAAAGTCCGTCTATGTTACCATGAAGGAGAGAGATGGAGACGCAACTACAGGTAAATTTAGTGCATTCGTCCTCCCCGGCGCCACAGACCCCCATGGCAAGGGACCACTGTGCAATCAAGTGAGAAAAGAGATGCTAGTTTAACTTCCTGCGCACAGTAGACACGTAGTCCAGATGTAAATATGGTTCGATACGTCACCAGCACAGCTCATTTCACTACCACAGAGGAATCTTGTGTCAAAATGCCTTTGAATGAAGGAGCTCTGATGCCCTGGAAGAAGCTCTCTATGACATATCATATCGATCTGACAAAACTCAACTCTAAACTACCTCCACCTCCATCTACCGATCAACCAGCAACGTAACTAGCATGATACAGTATACCAGCAGAAATCACACCGGTGTGAGTCCAAGCCATGTGACTCTGGGGTCTACTCTACCAGGGGTCATCAGAGGTGTGGATGGTTTCTTACTAACGAAGGGTTCCAGAATGTTTCACTTGACTCGAGCATGAGGTTTCGTGTGTTGTGTATAGTCGTTGAACTGTGTCCCGTACGTCATTGATGGATCTGACACATCTAGTACCTACCACTCTCTGCATTACCAGACATTGCGACTTTGAGATTCCTAGCTTGAGTCTACATGACGGGGTGAAGAGTTTACAGATGTGTGATTAAGGCAGCTGTTCCGGGAGACTCCGTTTGTAGGTGGTCTGGGCATGACAGCCTGGGGGAGTTCCGTGGGGCAGACCAAGGACAGGTAGGAGGGATTACATTGACCCGTCGCATTAGGTCCTCCAGGAAGAGCTGGAGGAAAAAGGACTCCTCTGCTACTCTAGCCTGAGTACGGACGGATGAGCGAATGATTAAATAACAGCCAGGGTATTAAGAAGGAGCAGAATATGGTCCAGAAATCTTGCTATGCTTGAGAAAAGACAAAATTAAAAATATATAGAACGCATACCAGTAAGGAAAGACAACTTTGCACCTTTGCTCGGCGTGTACCTGAATTGTGCTTTGCTCCAAACCCAAGGGTATGGAAAAGTTTCCTGTTTTATGACCGTACTGTGTAAACTTAAAGCTCATTTTGCAACAACATCCTTGAAAACAGTTACATGGAAAACAGAAGTCAAACTTATTTTTGAACCGTGAAGAGCATTTCAGCGCTACACCCACAGAGTCGTGGCCGTAACCGCCATGTCAGCACATTTTACAACAACTCAGAGTTAAAATCGACTGCTGGACAGTTTGTTCTAAAGCTTTGTAACAAGACTGAGACCTACGGCCACACGGTTGATCAGCAGATGTGTGGCAGCAATCAGAACAACAGAGACTCCCTGTGTGTGTGTGTGTGAGTTCTTTGTGTTTGTAGAAGGTCACGGAGACACACTGAATGGGCCGTGTTCCTAAGCCAGTAAACGTCTGTGTTTTCTTTTATACAGGCACAGCATCATGAGTCAACCTAAGACGAGGTTAGCTTAGCGAGACAGCCGTACGTGCCTGATCCCTCTGACTCCTACGCAGGACAATGAGGCTGTCCTCTGCTGGCTGGATATCTGAATTTTTTTTATATAAGTGGGTAATCATGTGCAATTTTACAAATCTTTTTTTTTTTTTGTTGCTTTGTTGTTTGGCCTTGGCTACTGCACAGGCTTCTGTCACACACGTGTGGTGTATGTCAGCACATAGCGCATGGCGGATAAAGCTTCAACCAGTGGATCAAAAAAGAGGAAAGAAGGGATGATGATGAAGACAAGACTCGGAGCTTTTATCTGATGCTACACCTGTTTGTTTGTTTGTTTGTCTGTTACATTGTGCTGGATCAAGTACCTCTCCGTTAAACTCCAGTGCAGACATCTCATCTCTCATCACTCAAAAGTAGTGAAAAGTATTGATTTTCCTTCAGATACATAGTTAAGTATGTGATGGTGTATTAGGGCCACTATGGGTAGAAAAAAAAAAAGACAGAGCCAAATTCTTTGCGATAAATTGCCAATTTGAGAGAAAAAAAACATGGATATTTTCTGAGATTATAAAGTGGAAAATTTGGATTTC
>OMNV01021437.1:0-11783 GCA_900303265.1 Brotula barbata | reverse complement strand
GGGGTGTATTCGTATCACAATGAAATCAATCTGAAATTGTGTTAAATTAGTTGAGTTTTATGTATAGAAAATAAAATCGAAAAAAATCTGACTAAATTACGAAATCAGGATTGTTGCTCAAACTGGCCATATATTTTCATTTTTTTCCAACAATGTTTGTAATTCCAACGTGACCTTTGTGTTTTAAATGTCACTCTTGTCTGTATGGTGCTGTGATCTCGCCGTTTGTTATCGTTTGAAGTATTGTTAGTTGAGTTTATTATCTCTATTTTGAACAGCTTTCACTTTGATTTATTCCATTTCTTTTTCGAATCAGGTTTATCAATAAAGTTTTGTTTTGACTTCATTTCCCATCAGCCCCTGTCTGCTACATGTGACCTGACGTCACGTGTCACCATGGCTGCCGTTGTCTCCGGCGAACATTTCACCAACTTCCAGCTTCTTTTGAAGGTTTTACTCTACATCTCTGTGTACCTCGGGCTTTAATTTCGCGGGTCGTAAACGTGAACGGTTTATTAGTTATATTTAGGGTGTTTACTCTCCGTTCTATCGTGAAAATGACCGATCACAGCGGCGTCTCTGTCTCCGTATGTAACGTAGACGACAACGTAAAGACACCCGACCTTTATTTTACAGTGAATCTTTGGGAAGGCTGTGAGTAAACTTTAATGTGGAGAAATACATATTTCTGAAAATATCCTGCGTTTAAGGCAAAATTTTGAGGTACTTTTCCTGGACAAAATCAAAAAATTGTACAGAACAAATACTTCAACGCGTTTTCACAGTCTGCTGTTTTTGAGCTCTTCTATGTATCGTAGTCCAATCTAGAATTTGTAATAGTGATGGACTGACAGTTCTCCCAAAGTTCCATCACTTATTGGGGAAAAATCTGTTTTTGTTGTTGTGCTGTTTGTGTGTCCCAAGGCTCCGTCTAAAGACGCTGTGCGGGACGTTTGTGTCCAGAGTCATCGAGCTCCTAGTCGAGGACTGGCTGAAATCACGGCAGCCACGTTCAGCATCCCCGTAGCACAGGCAGCGCAGGTACCACAGACATGCGTGGGTGGGTGTGTGTGTGTGTGTGTGCGTGCGTGCGTGATGTCTCCTCACAGTCCATACGGTGTGTGTCTGTCCTCCAGCTAGTCCAGTCTCTGCACATCCTGACCCACCACATCCTCTTCCACAACCTGAGCTCTCCTGAGCAGATCCTCGCTCTCTTCCCAGACTCTTTTCACTCCAGTCTGAAGAACCTGATCACCAAGATCCTGTTGGAGCACAGGTCAGCACCACAAACACCAAAAGATCGATCAGTTGATGTAAACTCTCCCCCAAGAACCCCTACAAGGACAGAGCGATGCAGTGATCTGGATTTCATTCCTGATCAGACTCCCTCCCTCACATTCCCTGTAGTTCATTCAATGGCCTGCAGGAAGCTGATAGTAGATTTACCCCTGAGTTCCCAGATCAATGTTAGCTGATGCTGTACTCTTGAACATTTGAAAGAGGATGGAGCTGACGTAAACTGTGACTTCCTTTCAGTCCCACATGGAGAACAGAGGCTCTCGGTGATCAGAGTGAGTGGATTTACCTTTTGTCTGCGTCTCACCCACTTCCTGCTGCCGGCCGTGACTCGCCTAATGTATCTGTCTGTGTGTAGTCTCGCTCCCCCAGCTGAAGGAACTGGACTGGAGAGTTGACATGGTGACTGCCTCGGACTCGGTGAGCCGTGTGGCGTTCCCGACCTGCCTGGTCCAGTTCAAGGTTGGTTTACAGACAGAAAATGACGTCAAACTGAAATCCTTGCTGTTGTTTAAAAAAACAAAAAGCAAACCCATTTTACAAAGTCTCATGAGTCTCCAACCAGGTTGTACCGTCGTGTGGATGTTTGTGGGTCTCTGCCCAGGTCTTAAGGTCTTTGAATGGACCCATGCGATCTAATCACGCCACAATCAAATCAAAAAGCCTCTGCTGGATTCCAAAATCCACATTATTCCATGTTATTCTGAGTGAATTCACGTTTTTCCATAATGTTGAATCCGTTTTCTTTGTCTCCTGGTTTTCCTCCACCTCCACAACACACTCTCAGCTCCTTCGTGCTACGAAGGCAGGAGGACATTACAGTAGGACACATACAGACCATTGAGGGCCAAAGGTCACTAGTTTGATTAACCAGAGGTAGAGGAGCTGTGATCCATGGATCCATGAGGGTCCATTCTACAGACGAGGACCTGGTATCCAAATATTCTAAAATGATGGTGGTCTCACTGGAATCCATTTTAGGGGGGCTTGAGTTATTTAGTTTTGTTGTTTATGACAAACAGCAGTTCTACCATGATGATGATGATGATGATGATGATGATGACGACAACAAGGTCATCTCAGTGATTTGTGCTTTGCAGACAGAGGATTCGTGTCCAGCTGCAGGTGGAGATTCAGTTTCGGCGGTGACGGTGGAGTTGAGCCGGGAGTCTCTGGACACCATATTGGATGGACTTGGACGAATCAGAGACCAGCTGTCTGTGGTCGCTGGCAAGTGAAGACCAATGAGCAGCGGCGGCCACGTACAGACGCATTATGGACACGCACTCGTGTTTCCGCAGTTTGGACCAAATTCACGCTTGTCTTTTTCTTGATTCCTCTGATCCACTGAAACCATGTGGTAATTTCTCTAGTTGACTTCATGTATGTTCGTAAATCAGTAAATTGAAATAACATAATGATCGTGGTCCATTATTGTTTTTGTCAGTCATTAATAACAATAAAAATGAAGTTTACTTATTTCCAAAACACTCAGCGTCACCTTACAATACTAAAGTGATGGTCCTTACAGGAGAAAAGGTCGTGGTGGAGGCAGGTAACGAGAGCAGGATGGGGAATGAGCACTCCCATAAATGGAACTATCAAAGTGATGAAGATCAGTGGTAACGTCAGGAGGGCTCATCCTCAATCTGTGGTGGGAGAGGAGAGACGACCGAAGAGGAAAACAAAACAGGAAGTGTGACATGAACATTCACGGGAGGACGAGACAATCTGATTATCTGACGGTGTCCTTCTGTCCTCGTCTTGATGTCTTCTTTTTCTGTTTGTTTGTCCAATCAGTGTCCCCCCCAGTCTTCCTATCTCTTCCTTGTATGTCAGTAAAATTCCTCCATGTTGTCATGGTGACTACATGCCTCAGTGTCTCAGCAAACCACCACAGTGCAGGTTTGATTCCAGCCTGCACCCTTTGCAGTGTGTCATACCCTCTCTCTGTCTTGTCCTTCCTGTCCTTCCTGTCCTTCCTGTCCTTCCTGTCCTGCCCAATTTTTTTTTTAACATGGCTGTCATCCAAGGTTCATTAAATAATCACTAAAATCCGTCTTTTTAAGGATTCATTTGAAAATCTTGCTCTAATGATCCTTGGAAACAGTTTTATTGAGAGCCATTTTAAAAATTCAAAATAAACACAAATGTGCATGATTTATATGATTTTATTTTAGTGGTACAGTATTTGTAGTTTTTGATGGAACAGGGCAATCTAAAAATATGTGTTATCAATGTAAATACTGGCCATAATACGGGAAGAAAATCATGATATGATCATTCTTTGAGACATACTCAGAGATCTAAGTAATAGTTTCTGAGTATGAATTTCTAAGATTTAATACCATTGTCGTATAAACACATACTATACATAATCAAAGAGGAGTAACACACTTTCTACCTTGATCGTTTGGGAGTTTTTGTGTGTGTGTGCGTTTCCTCAGCGAGGTGGTAGGGCTGTAATCCCATCCAGGTCCAGCTCCACTGAGTGAACACTGAAGTCTCCCAGGTCCTGTGGGACACAAGAATGAAAACCATGGTAACTAACGAACCTGAAGTATTTCTTAGTTAGTTCTGTTCTGCTGATTGACCCGAGACAGACTGGGAACCGATTTCTTCTCTACATATTCAAGGCCACACTTGGAACTGTCCACAGACTTCTTGTTCGAGAGCATTCGTTCCTTCTCCTGGTTCCTAACTACCTGGTCCACAGTGGATCAGACTTCCCACTCTGTTCACTCCTTTGTCATTCTTTTTTTTTTCTTACATGATCGTTTATATTTCAGACCCATCAAAAAAAAAAAAGTTTGACCAGAAACCTGGCAACAGTTCAAACTGTGAGTTTGACCATTTTCAAGTTCTAAGCTGGTCCATCACGTAGAAACACACTAAGCACAGACTCTAGCTACGACGTGGCTGAGCTTACTGGCGTGTTGTTGAGGACCTGGAGCACCGCCTGGATCTGCTGGGGCTCCCGGGTCAGCAGGTAGAGGAAGCCGCCGCCACCTGCCCCGGCCAGGCTCTGACCCAGAACCAGGGGCCTTAGGGCCTCCATCATGGCCTTCACTGAGGACGGTTCACAACCAGGTGCCATCAGCTTCTTCTGTTGCCATGATCGGTCCAGACAGTGTCCAAGTCTGGACAAAGAGCCTGGACAGACGTCATAGTAGCAGATTGAACACAAACCTCGACTGAAAGAGACAGATTTGTAAATTGGATGATTCTCTGCTGTGGGACATCACTAGGTAGAGGAAGATGCAACAGTAAGAGGGGACTAAGCAGATTATAGATAACAGACCAAAGATCTCAAACAAGGTCAGAGGGTGCAATTTTCCTTTATGCCTCAGGGTTCCTCATCATGCCTCACTCTGTCACTCCTTAAACACAATCCGTCTTTCAGGAGAACAGGGACTCTGAATCTGCATTTGCATGAGAATGTAGACCCCGGCTCGTGTTCTAGGACGTGGGCTGCCGTCGACCATCTCACCCTCTGAACAGGCTCTGGCACATTCCTCGGAATTAGACACCAGCTGCTGGGCATTCTGAACCATGGAGGGCAAACGGCTGTACCAGCTACGCACCACATCCTGGAGAAAGAGCGAACGGAAAAATCATCACGGTCATCGTCACCATTAGTCGCAGCGCTCGCGGCATTGAAAACAAGCGGTTCGTCGATCGGGCTGCGGGTACGTGATCCCGGACATAATGCGCTCAATCTGACCGACGGGAAACACGTGGAGATACTGCTGTTGTCAACGCGATAATCCTTCACTTTCCCAGAGTCCCGGAGTCCAAATGGCCAGCGAGACCAGCAGCGGCAGACTCACCTGCAGGAGGTTGCGCGCCAGGCGGGTCTTGCCCGTGTACACCAGCAGTAGGTGCTGTTCAAGAGAAACCAGGAAGCCGCTGGGAGGACTCAGACGTTCCACTTCCACCTGCAGGGGCAAGGAGGCTTTAGAACGACCCACCTTGATACCACCGACAAGACCTCCAACCTGGTCCTGCCAACCCCCACCTGAAGAAGACGAAGAGGAAGTCAACACTGACCAGGCAGAGAGGCAGACGAAGGACAGGAAGATAGAATCAAATCAAAATGCGTTTCATCTATTGAATGTGGACATTCGGCTTAAAGACGACACGACAACAAAGTGAAGAAAAGAAGAAAGCAAGCAGCTGATGGACCTGTGGTGAGGATCTGCTCCAGGTAGAGAACCGCGTGGATGAGGGAGTCTGTATCGTATGTCCGTCCGGTGCATCTGAACACCGCAGCCAGCAGCGCCCCCGCCAGGATACTGCTGGTCCCTGCAACACCACAAGCAGCGCTTCTGCTCCCGTCACCGACATTTTACGTGCGGCCTTCTGGCTCGATCAAATTGATGCCAGCTTGTGCTAGTTCAGCAAATATTAGCTAATTCGCTCACCGCGCCAGAATGCGGAATCACATGAGCGACCGTTACCGTCTGGCAGTGTTTCCGGTTCATAGATGTGTTTTCTCACCCAGTCCAGATCCAGTGGGGAGTGCTGACCAGCTGTGAAGCTCCACCCCTCCTCCCCACTGTTGCATCAGCTGGTGGTCCAAAGGATGCTGGGAGGGGAGAGAAACCAGACCACTGCATACGCACACCGCCTTCAGCAAGGCTCCTTCAACACACACACACACACACACACACACACACACGCACACGCACACGCACATTAAAAATACTAAACACTGTTACACACTTTATTATGACCATCCCATCGTAACCACAGTTACCAGGTGCATGGGGTTGGCTGTAGTCCTTCAGGTCATCCAGGCTTTCGCATCGTGTCTCTGTGGAAATCCCACAGTCCAGGCCGCCGGTGTGACTGACCAACAGGAGTTGAGGCTCTCTAATGCGACGGGCTCGAGCGCCGATGGGACGTCTTCCATCCACCCTCACGGCAACGTTGGTCACCGAGCCGCCGAGCTCAAAGGCGATGGGCGGAGTGTCGCTCCAGCCGCCTCGAATCGAAAGAGGGAGAGAGAGAGAGTATTACGTTGCATTTGAAGTCACGTACTTTGTTTTTGCATTTTAAGTACTTTCAAGTATTCAAAGTGCCACTCGTGCGGATGTGACCTCACCTGCCAGGTCCAGTCTGGCTGGACACTCCACTTCCTGCCACTCGTCGAGCGTCGGAACCTCTCCCCGACCAATGGAGATGAAGCGTTGTGACGACATCACAGCCTGTCGTAACAGCACCTGACCCGCGCCCTCGTAGTGCCTGGCTGCCCGAACCAACAGATCCGGCCTGTAGGTGGCGGTCAAATGTTTACAATTGACTTAAAGTCAGAGGATGGAAACTCACATATTAAAGCAACATTACAAAGATTTTACAAAATGGGATCATTCTGAGGCTCGTTCCAAACTATGTCCAAAATGTGGGAACCTCCAAAAGATGACAGTGACTTTATCTCCCTCAAAAACAGAACATTTAGTAGCAACTAGTATATGGTTTCAAAACCTCTCTCACCTGCTCAGCCAACGGGATCTCTCTACCGCCAGGGCGAGGACGCCACCTCTCAGGTCGCCCTCCTCCAGCAGGGAGTACGCAGACCTCCAAGCCTCGTTAGCGGCCGGTCCGCTCCTTAAGCCTCCCCTCCCCCCCGCCATGCACACCAGCACGTCCGCAATACAGGACAGACATCGAGCAGCCACGCCCATCTCTGTCCCTGACTCCGCCTCCATCACCACCTCCATCCTGCTGCCTGCTGCAACTACGAGTTGATCAGAATCACAAAATACAGAAATGTCTCACGATTTTCACCAAGTTTTCCATGTCCTGACACACAAATTTAATTTACACGAGGACAGGGGTCCAGTCTACGTCTGCGTTATGACGGGTACGGCAGAGAGACAAACAGGCGGGGGAGGGCCGAGAGAGGAGATGACACGCAACAGAGGTTGGAATCGAACCTGTGCTGCTGCAGTATGTGCTACGGGCTTCACCACGGGACCCACCGGGTGTCCGGGTTTTAGCAGTGAAATGATATTTCTAAAAATGTCTGCAAATTGACGCAACAAACCGGATTGTAATATGACCGACGTCATCGTATTTTAGTAAATAGACAGTGCGTCAGTTGATTTTTGTACAGATAATGAACAAAGGAGGTGATCGTTAATTCACGTTAGGAGCAAATTGCGATCTAACGTCGGAATCACGTCTTTATGTTTCGGCTCATAAAACAATGAGAGAAACTCATACTGACCAGCTACCACCCGTTAGAGACAAAGATAGAACGCTGTTCCAGAAAAAGGTGAAATGTTGTCAAATTGCCGCCGTTTGACTCACTGCTGTCCAGCGTTTGCAGCAGCGCCTCCTGCTGGCCTCCGAGCACAGCAGCCCTGAAACACGGCAGCAGGCAGGCGTCTGAGCGTAGAGCCAGTGCGTCCGCCACGCTCCTCCTCCCGGCCAAGAGAAGCAGCTCCTCCCTCCACTGGAGCTCCGCCTCCTGGTGGCCGAGGGACAGGACGTCCTTTAACGAGAGCCGCCACGCCTCCCTCCACCTGCTCGGTGAACCTGTGGCCCCCAGCAACAAGCCGACGCCTTCCCGCAGGCCCACAGCGCCTCCTCTGGGGTGGAGGATTGGAAAGAGGCGGGCCTCCAGCAGAGAGCGCTGTTCCCCTCTAATCCACAACTCCTCTGGCCTGAGGGGAGAGGGGTGAGTGGACAGATGAGTCACGAGATGTGATTCTCTGACAACATATCACAAAAAGAGGCGGCGTTTCCAAAACAGCCCTACTTGACTCCAGTTCTGCTGTAGAACTGACTCCAC
This sequence comes from Brotula barbata, assembly GCA_900303265.1. NCBI lineage: Eukaryota > Metazoa > Chordata > Actinopteri > Ophidiiformes > Ophidiidae > Brotula > Brotula barbata. Next base: position 3,688 of record OMNV01021437.1, on the reverse strand, counting down.
TTCTGATTGAGGAAGGAGGCGCTGCTGTCATCACTGGAGACCTACGGAGGAGGCACAGGAAACGGGAGGTCCAGCATCATTTCTTCCCGTCTCAGTGTGATGTTTTTATCTTTGGAAGGTGACGACACTACTAAAGTCATCACTGGTTCGCTATTTGACGACTTTTACCTCCAGGCGGTCCTGCGCTCCCATCACTGTGTAGACGTTCAGCTTCAACTCTCCCAGCTCGATGCGATGTCCCTGGATGATGATGTCATTGGGCAGCGTAAGCAGTCTGATGTGTGACGATGTGGTCCACTGGAGACCTGACAGCAGACAACCTGAGGGGACGTCAACGGGACCCTGGCAGAAGGATCGACGGATGTTCGATCACGATCGTCTCCTCTTTACTTAGCGATGAAGTTACTCACATGTCAGGCAGTGAAAACAGCAAATTAAAGTGTGTGTGTCATGTGTGGTGTTGAATTGGTTATCTGGGCTGTTACACAGATCTGATGGAGGTCAGGGTTCAGCTCCATACGTTTAAAGCCGTATGAGTACTTTGAGAGTGACCTCTGTCTCCTGTTCCTGCTGTAATTGATAATAACCTGATGATTCCATGCACAAAATCTTTGATTTATTTGAACTTTTTTGACTCTGTTCTCCAAATACCTAAGAAGAGGAAATCATTAATGATTAATAATCATGAATAACAATGTAAACCTGCACAAAAGGCTGTTTTGACGAATCAGCCCGTGAAGCTGATAACAGACTTCTTTAATGTTGTTCCTTCGCCCTTCAAGCTGCACAGATCTGGTTTTCATTTTTTGTTGACATATCTGTTATCTTTGGAGCTACTACATTTTAAAATTGCGTTCTGTGGCTTTAGTACCCTTTGTCAGAGCCACTGGCGCTCTAAAGTCTTCATTCCCTGACCTGTAGGTGGCAGTGTTGTACGACAGCGCCGGTCTCCACGGTCACCGCCCCCTCTAGCACGCTGTTGATCACGCGGCCTCCTTCACTCACCAAGTCTTCTCTCTGAGAGGGAAACAGGAAGCTGCATGATGTCACGTAGAGAGGGGACGAACGGACGAACGGACGAATGGAAAAGTGGATACCTGGATATGAGACAGAGTGTTTCTGTCCGTCCAGTCACAGGTCAGTCGGCTGACATGTTGCTTCCCAGAGAGAGTCAGGTAGTCGTAGCGACCACCTGGGACGTACACTGTCAAGATGAAAAATTGAGGACCTTAAAGAGGACAGGACATGGACACGCTGGTGGATGCTTTTACTTGGAGCTGAGACACTTACCCAGACTGAGGAGAGTTCCTCTCAGTGTCCTCCACAGGGCTTTCCTGCCACTCCTCACTGCTGCCCCCTGTGGCCCAGAGACAGAACAGCAGCCAGCTCTCTCCTCAGTCACAAACCGGTCCTGATTCTGGTCTGAACAGAGACACTTCAACACATCCAGGAAGAGAGAGATCTGACAAATGACAAGAAGAAATGAATGGGATGAGAAATCTGCCAAACCAAGCAGAACAGCATGCTCAAGTCCAGAACAAATATTTATCGTCCGTCACTACCTGGAGGGGTGGAGCCCCGGAGTCCAGGCCCAGGTAGGTGCAGCCGTCCAGTGGAGGAGTGACGTGAGTCTGAAGCAACTTTTCCGATACGTCCCTGCTGAAGAAGACTGGACCCGACACCTGCAGACAGAATCAGAATATTAGGGTCAACTCTCACTTTTAAAGGCAGCCACAGTGCCTTGTGTTAAATAAAAAAAGATAAGATCTAAGGGCTTCCTGGTCTTTTGACAGTCTAGTGAACCGACTGTCCACCAGGCAGGGAGAAAGGAAGCGCCAATTACCCAGAGGAAGTCTGTAGCTCGTCTAAGACCTTGACGGAGTAACAAACGCTCCTCACTCAGAAGCAACGCTTCACGGCAACACTTGGACACACCCTCTATCTTTACCTGACAAGAGGGCGGGCGGTCCAGAACGCTCTTTTTGGACTATTTTAACTTTAGGTTTGTTGGTACGATTTACGACTGCGTACAGGATAAATGACACACCAGAGGAACTTTCCCATCAGGCATCACTGCTCGCTGGATCTGCTCCCGTGTTCCCTTGTAGATGATGTCTTTAACCTGACCCTGGCAGACAAAACACACTTTCAACATCCATTTTGTCCTAAGAAGCAGGAATCAATTCACTGAAATTTTTATGAACTTCATCAACAAGGAGCGTTTACCTGCCGGTCCGTCAGGTAGACGCCATGATTGGCTGCATAAGAGACGTCGCCTGGTAACGCCAGGACCCGAACGCCCGAGAAACCCTCCCAGGACAAAACTACACACACATATTTCATAAGCATTCATATGTACGCGTACGCATCGTTCAAGTTCCTACGTGTCAGGGGTTAGGGACAGGGTGACCGCCACACAGCCAGAGAAAGAAGTAAGGTGCCGCAGTCCGAGTGACGTGGCCCACGCCGGCCTGGCGGGTGCGTCTACACTGACGTGTTCGCAGGCGAACTGCAGCGTACTTACTGAAGTCCGGAGGGATGCTGAGGATCATGTCTGTGCTGCATACCCAAACCCCAGGAGGAGAAGCTGGACAGATCTGAACGAAGCAAACAGAGACTGGATGTTTACACCAAATATCAGTGGGCCCAACACACAACCCTGTGGTATTCCACACAGGGCAGGTTGGTGCTCAGAAAGGATCCTTTCAATCCACATCCATTTCACCTGAATCTGACACTGACCGTAGTAAAGCACGTTTCCTTCATATTACCAGATATTCAAATTAAATAGCTCTTTTTCCCCCCGTTCTTTGAAAAACAGCCTGATCGGGCATCCAGGTTGTGATTTGGTCCATGTTAGCTTTTCTACGTGTAACACGTTTAAAGCAGCGCTTCTCAAGCCCCTCCTTCACCACAACATTGCATATTTTCCACCTTTGGCCTCTCTCATCACCTGATTTCATGCATACATGTTTCCTATTCAAACCCCGACGAGAAAAATGTCAAGTTTATCTGTCAGTATCACAGGACAGAAAATTGTTGCTTCTCTCTTGGTTTTGTCCTGAACGGTTGACTGACTTTATTTCTCTAAGTGGTAAATGGATGAATGTACATCCTGTGTTTTGGAGTGTATCTGTAGTATCTGTAGTATCTGTTGTATCTGTAGTATCTGTTCTATCTGTTGTATCTGTAGTATCTGTAGTATCTGTTGTATCTGTTGTATCTGTAGTATCTGTAGTATCTGTAGTGTCTGTTGTATCTGTTCTATCTGTTCTATCTGTAGTATCTGTAGTATCTGTAGTATCTGTTGTATCTGTAGTATCTGTAGTATCTGTAGTATCTGTTGTATCTGTTGTATCTGTAGTATCTGTAGTATCTGTTGTATCTGTAGTATCTGTCGTATCTGTCGTATCTGTCGTATCTGTAGTATCTGTAGTATCTGTAGTATCTGTAGTATCTGTAGTATCTGTTGTATCTGTAGTATCTGTTCTATCTGTAGTATCTGTAGTATCTGTTGTATCTGTAGTATCTGTTGTATCTGTAGTATCTGTAGTATCTGTAGTATCTGTAGTATCTGTAGTATCTGTTCTATCTGTTCTATCTGTTCTATCTGTAGTATCTGTAGTATCTGTTGTATCTGTAGTATCTGTAGTATCTGTTGTATCTGTAGTATCTGTAGTATCTGTAG
>OMNV01021435.1:4856-29765 GCA_900303265.1 Brotula barbata | reverse complement strand
AGCTCGTTCCACCACCGAGGAACCACAGAGGAGAAGAGTCTAGATCGAGATTTTGGGCTTTGGTGTGATTGCAGTACCAGTCGTCGCTCCTTGGCAGAGCGAAGTGGGCGGGAGGGAGCGTAGACCTGAATGAGGGAATTTAGGTAGGTGGGAGCAGTTTTGGTTGCTGCTTTGTAGACGAGCATCAGGGACTTGAACTTGATGCGAGCAATAACTGGGAGCCAGTGGAGTGAAATGAACAGAGGAGTGACATGTGCAGTTTTGGGTTGGTTGAAGACCAGACGCGCCGCCGCATTCTGGATCATCTGCAGAGGTTTGAGGGTGCATGTTGGGAGTCCTGCCAGTAAGGAGTTGCAGTAGTCTAGGCTTGAGATTACAAGCGCCTGGACCAGGAGCTGTGCTGCATGTTCAGACAGATATGGTCTGATTTTCCTGATGTTGTATAGGGTGAAGCGGCATGAACGTGTCACAGAGGACGCATGTTCCTTAAAGGTTAATTGGTTGTCAATGATGACTCCCAAGTTTCTAGCAGATTGCGATGGAGTTAGATGTGCAGAGTCGAGCTGGATACTGATCTGATGTTGTGCAAAGGGACAGGCTGGAAAGACAAGGAGTTCAGTCTTAGGCAGGTTCAGTTGAAGGTGGCGTTCCAGGTGGCGACTTGGGGAGGAACTCAGGAGGTTGTAAACATGGAGTCAGAATGGCTCCTGTCGTCATTTCCACACATCTAGTGTGGAAATGGCTGTTAGGAGCCATGGTCAAAAGATGGTCAGTGCCTCTGACGGCAGCAACGTAAGAACTTGCAGGTGGACACAAAGAGTTGAGGTAGCAGTCAAGTAGAAGGAGGACTATTGACTCTGCAGGGAGGTAAAGAAGGCTGCAGCGACTTCAAATCCAGAGTGTGGGAGCAGTTCGGAGAGGCTGTGGAAAAAGTCTTTCAGGCAGCCTGAAAGGGGTTCTGGAAAGTCATCAGGCAACTCAGGGGGGGGAAGGGAGTAGATCACCCAGGATGTTCTCAGCAAGGACAGGGAGACTTTGACCTCGACTGGGCGTTTCGTCGACAGATGGACGGAACACTTTTAGCAACTCCTGAACCCTGTGTGCATGTCCATTTCTTTGACAGGGGTCATTGAGGTTGCTGGAAAGCTCCTGAGTGGAAGGGTGCCAGGAGCGGATAAGGTCCATCTAGAAATACTGTAGGCACTCCACGTTTCCGGGGTGTCTTGTTAGCATGACTCTTCAATGTCGCATTGACATTGTGAATAGTGCCTTTGGATTGAAAAACCAAAGAGTGTGTTCTCTTTATCAGGGACTCACATCACGTAGACTCCGGCCAATTGTTGAGACGTCCTGGCCATAGAACATCAGACCACTTCTTTTTACCCAGTTGCAGATCATTGTGGGAGCGTGTTTGTTTGACCAACCTGTCTACATTTGGGCCATCACTTTTTATTCTAAATTGTATCAGCTTCATTTGAAAAGCACTAAGACAGTGCCACAATTTAAGGATTTAGAGAGTGATATCAGCAAGTTTTGCTTACTTACTGCAGTTAGATCATGGCCTTCCAGAGCATTTTATTGCTTATTTAAAATTTAACTTTGAAATCCTAATCACACCAGACACGTCACCTAAACTCATCTTCCCTTAGTTAGGAGTGAGCATGTGGAACAATGTCAAATGCCCGTCACTATCTTGTGCACCATTTTCCTTATGTAGCATGACCGATTGGAAAAATAGAAAGCACAGGTATGCAAAGAGAAAGAAGGAAATGCGCAGAGAAAAAGAATAATGGTGAAAACATTCTCTTCTTCTTTAGGTTCCACCACAGCAGTTGTGAAGAAATGTATTTTCAACAAATTTGTCTATCTGAGCATTTTCATGTGACCGAACTGAAAAAATGTGTTATTTTTGGCCTTAATGTTATTATAAAACTCATTAAAATTGTGATGAAAATATTACATCATACCAATATGGTTGAAATGTGATGGATGTGCTGAAGAAGAGAGATATTTTTAGCACAACATATGAGTGAACATTTTTTGGCGTTTTTTTTTTTTTTGGCGGGACCGTCTCTGATGCCGGCGTCGACCCTGCTACCTGTGCGTTCGGGGTCTGTGGTTGAGGGTGGCAGTACGGCCGGGACTGGGAAGCTGGGCAGCAATCATGTTGTTTCTGGTGGGGCTGGGGACATAATCATTGGGCACCACCGGGGGACGCACCGGCTCCAGTGTCCTGTAGGGGGAATTCTTCCTGTACATGCAAAGGGTAAGGTTGGAAATGAGGTTAGCTTTGTCTGACACGACAAACTCATCAGGCAACGCCTCCAGAGTCCTGTAGGGGCGGAGCTTCATGGAGAATGATATGAAACACAGAAGAAAAAGTAGGTACATTCCAAAGCTTGTCATTGTCTCCTGGGTGCTGTCATTTGCGTCCTTTTCTTGTATTCCTTTCACTTTACATTTGGGGGACAGACATTTTCAGTTCAGTGAAACATCTTTGATATCTGAAGTGTGGTCATTGATTGATTGATTACTTATAAATCATGACAATGAATGTGAAAATGTATATGATAGTATTGAGATCGCAACATTTTGAATAATCTACCACAACATGTTCTGTTTGTAGATTTAGAAATGAGCATTTTCAGTTCCCTTAACCACCACCAGGTGTAGGAGACAAAGGGACGTAGGGGTAGTTTCTTGTTCCGCTAATGTGACGGATGTTAACATATTTAAAATGATAGAAACAATCTTAGCATGTTAGCTAAGTATCGTTCCTGTTTGTCACAACCGGTTGACTGTATGCACTATTTTATATTATCTCTCTGTGTTTTACTTTTATCTTTGCATTCTGCACAGCAATTCATAATTCCTGGAAATGGACCTGAGAATATTTTGTTTTTGTAGGCTAAAATAAGCACATTAAATCTGATATGTGAAACAGTAGGAGGTGCTGCAGTGTCGTATAGCAAGCCAAGTCCTTCCATTATCTCACGTACACACACACACACACACACTTACATACTGCCAAAATCCTGCTCGGTGCTTATGTAATCCTGTCTTTTGTGTTGATTTTGTCGCCTTTCCTTGTTTTTTAGCTCTAAACAAATGAAGTTATTGCATTGTTACTTGTATGAGCCTCTTCATCAGACATACAGTAAATGTACCAGGTGTAGTGACTAATCAATGCATAATCAGACTTGGAATTGTAAAAGTGATCCTTAGTTCATCCTTGTTGTTTGTTTTTTGTTCTTACTCCCATTTTAAGTGCATGTTTACATCATTTTTTTCTCTTTTAATGTCTGTTAATCCTTAATCTTTCACCAAAGATGAGGGATGCATACACCTAATGTTATCACTTTGATTTACTTGGGAAGGTTAATGAGTGACATTACTTACTTTTCAAGATGTTTGAAAACAACACACAAAACCAAGTATTATTAAATCAAAGGAAATCAAATCAGTGTTATACAAATCTGTCTACAGTTGGTGTTTTGGGCGAGGGAATAATTTCACCCCACATGTCAGACTCAGTGTACAGCCGGCCGATCAGCAGGTTCCACACGTCCTGACGTGACAGGAAGCAGGAAGAATGCTGACACGGCAGAGCGAAGAGGTCAGCCAATAGAATGACAACAGACGGAGCCAGCAAGTCGAGATTACCATTTCTTATGTTCTAATCCACCATTTTACCATATGGTACAACACAGTCACTAATCCCCTGTGTTCAAAAATCTGCTTCATAAATCCTTAGAGGTACTTTTTCTATAATTAACATTCACATCGAGCTGATATAGCCAGAGAGGGACAGAGATGGGAAAATAAGAGAAGGTTTAAAGTGGAAAAAAACAGGAAAGAACACAGAACATGACATACGGAAGAAAGGAACAAAGGAATCAGAACAATAATAGAGGGAGGAAGGACAAAGGACATGAGAGGGAGGTGAACGGAGAATGAAGGATGGAGAGACTGAAGAAAGGAGCAAACAGAAAGAGAGAGAAAGAAAAACATAGAGCGCAAGAGAGAGGGTGACCTAGATGTTGAGATGAGAGAGCAAATACAGCAAGGGCTCGAATGCATGACGTGATTCCTCTGAGCACTGCACTTCAGTGTGTGTGTGAGTGTGTGTGTGTGTGTGTGTGTGTGTGTCTCTGCTGGGCCAAATCTGTAACCAGCTCGCCCCAGGACGCTGCATACTTTAACAGGAGGCGACACACCCCACTGCTTTGTTTTCTCAATGTCTCCAAATATTGAGGCCTTGGAAATAACAGCCTGCTCTTCCTAATGACCTCTGGTAACCTGTGGGCCCGTCTTCATAAACTCTGACCTCTGGTAACCTGTGGGCCCGTCTTCATAAACTCTGACCTCTGGTAACCTGTGGGCCCGTCTTCATAACCTCTGACCTCTGGTAACCTGTGGGCCCGTCTTCATAAACTCTGACCTCTGGTAACCTGTGGGCCCGTCTTCATAACCTCTGACCTCTGGTAACCTGTGGGCCCGTCTTCATAACCTCTGACCTCTGGTAACCTGTGGGCCGTCTTCAGAAACACCAGAGCTTTGTTTGAATTCTTGTGAAGCTCCAAAGATACCAAATGCTATCATCCATCATATTTCTCACTAAATTCATCAGAACAGAATCAATTCACAACATGAAATGGACATATGAAGATGAAATCTGTATAAAATTATAGCTAACACTTGTAGGATAAATAGAACTTCAGGGGAAAATTTAAGGGTTCTATCATTAATTTGATCTTTATTCTTTTATTGAAAAACTCTGAGATCTTTTGAAAATGGTGTTTTCCTTGATACATTTATCAACATAAATTCACAGAAAAACATGTGTGGTAGTGTCGGTACCCACCCCAAGATTCCCTTGCCGGTCTTCGGTGGGCTGGGTGGTTTCTGGGTGGGGGCGTTGGATCTGGACAAACCGCCTCTGAGTTTCAGGCTTTGCTGGCCGTTGACCTGTGAAAACCATTTCATAATTTATTTATATCCACATAAGTGTAAGGCAGGACGTAAACCCCCGGAGTCTGAGACAGGACGTGCTGCTGTGGGACTCGCCTGGGCAGAGACCACGTTGAGGGTGTCCCACGTTGACATTCCGTCATGTAGAGTGAAAACCTCACAATTTCAAGAAGGCCAAATGCAAGACACCACTTACAGAGCGTAACGGACCACACGGTTCTCCTCCCTCGTTGTTCTCAGCTAAAGATTCCTACTTATTCTTTCAGGAATATTCCGGTGATTTAATTTTAAGTGTCGTGATTTGTGGGGAATTTATGTAACTGACAAGTCGGAACATTTTGGAGATATTTGACATTCACTTACCGGGTTTGAATGGATCCTTATGGATTCATGTTGTTATTTCTTCTACAGAATAAAGGCAGAACTTCTGCTCACCACAATAAAAGCTAAACACGTAACATGGATTCCCAAATTCATCTGTGTTTCGCTATAACACCTTGTTAAAACTTTTTTGGTCTTGGCTGCTGTTTAGCACTGTATTGTTGTATGTCTCTCTCTCTCGCTCTATTTTACCTCACAGCAGCCTGTGCATGTTTACCTCCACAACTTTCTCTCAGCTACTTCACGTTATGAGGCCACACTGCACAAGAAGACAGCAGGAAGTTACTATGGGCTAGAGATCAATGAAAACATACAGATGTTTCAGGGATAATTTGAACCAAACGAGGCTGTCTGACGCTTTTCCACTGCCCGGTTTGTAAACTGCAGCATTGTCCATAGTCACAGGCCTATATCAAATGTGAGGTTAGCTCCAACCAAAGCTAAAGCTGCTGCTTGGCACTGTGTGATTATCTTGGGTTAGCATTAGCAGAGAGAGCAGTGAAACTACCCTTAATGAAGATGTTGTGCTACAGTTGGCTAGATTTCCAAGTTCCATCCATCCATGTTTCTCCACCAAATGTAAATCACTGAGTACAACAGAAGAAACAATTGTCCCGTGTCCTTACCTTGTATCTCAACAACCACTTAATGCATCAATGAAAGCAACAGGAAAGGGAGAAAGACGAGAGAAAAGGGAGTACAGAGGTTAGTGTGAGTACAACGTGATGCAAATGAGTGCTGTAAGAAATGGAAGACAAAAAACAACAGAGAGAAACCAAAAGGGGAGAAACACCACCAGCCCCATTCCAGTACACTCAAAAAAGATGAATCATGTTATAAACAAAACTGACAGCGTGTTGGTACTGAAATCTCTCACCCGGTCTCTATTTCAACACAGTTTGGTGTGTATGTTTCCGCCTCCAAAGAGCTGCCATTGGCTGATTAGACCTTGTTCACTTCCCGCCCCATGTGATGACAACAAAAACCACTGAAGAAGGTTTTAAAAAGAGGATAGCTGGTGTGAAATCGCCAACATCCTTTACACATGTGTGTTATTGGTGTTAGCTTTAGCTGGCTAGCTAATGTTGAATGAATGAGGTGGTGAGGACAGAGGATCAGAGACAACCACTGAAGTGATCACACATCCACGTTCTCACACCGTGTCACTGTCTCCTTTCTGGGGTCTGTCAGTGTGATTGGTACGTTTTCTACGTTTTGATGTAAAGACACTGCTGGTGGAGACTAATTAGCTGTTTGATTTAGCAGAGACTTCTTCAGATCCTGTGTGGCCTGGCTGTTTGTAGTAATATTTAAATAGTAGTATTACTAGTATATTAGTATATGTAGTAATAATTAAATAGTAATACTTCTAATGTTACTTTCCCCCATATTTGTCTAAGTTCATCTTTTTTTTTATTGAATATGATAGCTCGTTTCCATATGTCTCATGTTATTTTCTATGCCATAAAAACAGAATGATTATTGGTTATTGACTCCACCTTCACTCCATGTCCGATGTCGTCCAGCAGGCTGTAGTTGATTGGCTTCCTGATGTAGCGTACGGGCCTCTCTGGATTGGCCGGAGCAACGATTTTATGCGAGCGGCAAGTGTTCTTATTGGTCGTCAAGATGCCGATCTCCCGCCTCGCCACCTTCTCCTTGTGAATGTCAACCGTCTAAGAGAGAGCGACAGAGATGTGGATGAAACGATCGCTCCCATGAGTCTGTCAAACGAAGCCGCCACAACCAGATGAGGTCATTCGTTTGCGTTCCTAAACAAATCAAAGTAAAAATGTTGGGAAAGTGCATCCTTAACCTTTGCTGTTGTGGTGTTAGCGGTGTGGAGAAATATTAAAGAGCAACCGACAACTATATGGTAATGGCCTGCATTTCTATAGCCCTATAGTCTAGTCTGTAGACCACTCAAAGCACTTTACTCTGTTTGCCTCACATTCACCCATTCATACACACACCGACAGCCGAGGTGACCATCCAAGGCCCACTTGCTTGTCGGGAGCAATTAGGGGTCAGGGTCTTGCTCAGGGACCTTCGACATGTAGGAGCCAGGGATCGAACCAGCAACCCTTCGATAGGCGATCACCCTACCACCTAAGCCACGCCTAAAGAGAAAAAAAAAGGATCTCAACAAGAGGAAACTACGCCGACATTCTGAGATGCACGTCTGGATTTCAACACGACACCTGTTGGATGACAGAGTCCAGAACTTTTTGGCACGTCTGCTTTATTATCATAGACTGTCAGGAAGGACAGGACAGAGAGGGAGGATGAGACGCAGCACGGGGCACAGGTTGGCATCAAACCTGTCCTGCTCTGGTATGTGGCATGTGCTCGAACAGGTGAGCCACCGGGGCATCTGACAACTGTGTTTTTCACTGTAAAAACTTATTTTAAATATTTTTTGTCGAGGAGCCTGTGCAGTGTTGTCATTGCACCAAAGGTAAAAGAAAAGGAGGAGAAAAAGAAGAGGAAAGGAGAAAACATCAATATAAGCACACACTGACCCAGATATGAATAAGTATAAACTTTAGGTACCGGTAGACGTGGCTTAGTTGGTAAGGTGATCGCCCAGTGATTGAAGGGTCGCTGGTTCGATCTCTGGCTACTACATGTCAAAGGTCCCTGAGCAAGACCCTGACCCCAAATTGCTCCCAACAAGGAAGTGGGCCTTGCATGGTTACCTTGGCTGTCGGTGTGTGAATGTGTGTATGAATGTGTGTATGTGAGGCAAACATTGTAAAGCGCCGTAAAGAGTGTTGTATTGTAAAGAGTGGTCTACAGACTAGAAAAGGGCTATAGAAATGCAGTCCATTTACCATTTCGATTGCTTGGCGTGAAGGAGGGTTCATCGCCCTCCCCGGTTTGGGTACAGACATTCGGGCTGTCTGCCTTGCTCTCAGACCACAGGTGGGGTAAAAACCGATGCGTGTTCTCGACCATTGAACAGGTCAATCCTTTGACAGAGTGTAAATGGCGGTTAGGATTTCACAGTCCATTCTGTGCAACACTGTGTGGGCGGCAGAATAACGTTTAATAATCGGAACACTCTGCAGGCTGAGATAATGAGACGCTTTTCCCTCTCAGCCCGGGGCTGTGATCGCACGGCATAATTAGCACTTTCTGTTTATGGAGACACTGTTTCATCTGGAGGGTTTCATGCATTCATGGGCTCATAAAGATCATCCTACATTTCATGCTGCAGTAATCAATCAAATAACAAAGTCCACATTGACAAACTCTTTGTTAATGTGGACATTCATGAATGGCACAAAAAGCTTTTATCATAAAAGGACAAGAGTCGATCAGAGCAGCGTCTCACACACACAAAGGCCATTCAGTCATGAATGTCATCATTTCTATGGTTGTTAACGTTTTCTTCCCTTTATGCAGCGATTCTTTATAGTGACACGATAAGCCTTATCCCTCCAACCACGTCATAAAGGAAGTCCATAAAGATATTAAAGCAAGTAATGCTAAAAGATGCATTATGGAATTAAAATCTATTCAAAATAGGTCAAATCAGTAGCAAATTGATTATCTGAATTGTCAGATTTGCGATTATTAATAATTAATTGCTGTGGGGTAAACACTGACAGAGGCAGAGATGTAAATCCATAAAAGGGAATAAATAACATTAAAACCTCTTACAAACTATGAGATACTCATACACGCTCATTTCCAATGAGGCCAAATATTTCAGGAGGCATTCTGCAGAGATTAGACTCTTCAAAATACATTTAAACACACACTATTTACAAAAAAAACAAAAAAGATGTAGAAAAATCAAACCGCGAAGTGAAGTGTGGAACATTAGGGACGGTTAGGAGGTTCAAAACAAAGTGTGACGAGACATAAAAGTACAACTTCTCAGTGTCATGAGGTGGTGACTGAGAAATCACATTGTTCTGTTGTAAAACTAAAATGTTGGCAGTGTGAAGTTTAACTGCAGGCTGTGGCCGGTTAGTGGGGGGAGAGCTGCAGTGTGAGGTTTGGGGGTGGAGAGTTTTGTTTATTGGAGCAGCTCACACTCATCGCATTGGTTGGTGCCATCACACGTTCAGGTGTTTTAACATTTATCACTTTTAGTGATAGGTTATAAGACTACTTGTGTTCCAGTGGGAAGACATAACCATACAAAAAGCAGGACAGGATGTCGGCTCAGATTATGAACCTGAGCTTTACTGTCGTTCAACGGTGGTTCAAGAAACTCACGAGGATTCAGTTTGGTCTCATCCAAGAACGTGAAAATGGTGAAGGAGTCCATTTGATTTCTGATTTCAAAATCCTTGGTGTCATTAACTCGTATGTGAGTGAAATCATCAGGTGAACACCTTGTTTGGAGTTCACTGCTCATGCTTTTATTGTTGGTGATGTCTCTGTTTAAAAGGTTGACACATCTGTGTCCTTCTGTCTTCTCTTGGTTTTCATGTGTAGTAACTGAGGATATTTTTCAAGGATCCTCTATGATGTTTGTTTCCATGGCAGCTTTTATTTCTTCCATGACCTTTGGAACATTTTGTTAAAAAGTGATCTTCTGTTTCCTTTTCATAAACTCTCAGCAGCTTTTGTCCCTGAAGGTGGAAAACAAACCACATTGTCAGACATGGACGAGCCTTCTTGGGTTCATATTGTAATTATTGATCATGTCTGACTCTCCCATTATCCATCACAATAAAACCTCTTCCTCACAAACATTACTCCAACCAATCATCAATCACCACAGACTTCCTTTATTTCCTCCCTGCTTGCCTGCTGAAGTTTTATTTTGTGGCTCTGTGACTTCTGTCTTTTCCAAACCTGGCCCTGACTTAAGACCACGCAGGGCCAAGTAAGACAGCAGGAACTAGACAGGTACTAGACAAGGAAATTATATCTCACAACTGTGCCGTCAGGTAGAAATAAACTGAAAAATGTGTGGAACCACGAGGAGATTGACTTGAATTCAATCATTGAAAAAGATGTTACAACTGTATCACACAGAAAGTAACAGCACAGCGCTACGTGCAAGAATTCATCAAGAACTGCAAAAGGAAGCCTGTGACAAACGTGGCATCTGTTTTGACACTTTTTTTTAGCGTATTGTGGTATTTCAAAATCATGTTATTAACTTTGTTTTTGTGTAATATTGCAAATTATTTCCATTCCCATCATCAAAATTGCCAAACATTTTGATGTGTGAATTTTGCCCTGTTATCGTGTGTGTGCCGCTGCATCAGCGTGTCTGTGTAGAAACCTGGCATCCATTGCAGCAGGCTGGAAAGTTGTGAACAAAGTGTTTTCACACATTCATACAGTGTCACTGGGAGAGGAAAATCTGGAAACTGTAGATGCTTCAGCCTTCTTCAAATAAAAGCAGTTTTGTGTGTTTTCTATGTGGTTGTAAGATGTTTCAGAAGATAATCCTTAGCTTTGTGGGGGTTTTGTCATGTGATTTATATCTAATGGTAGTAAGGTAACAGCAGCAGGTTGATGAACAACAAATCGAGTTGGATGAGCCACACCTTATCTACACAACGGAGGGCGGGGCCAAATGTGTGAGAGGAAAGGGAGGGTGTGTGTGAGTCCCCTTGCTTGTCATTGCTATCGTCCCCCCGACACAGTTGTCGTTTTCATACCCAGCACCCACGTTGTGTAAACAGCAAACACACTTGCACCCATTTGTGCGCCGGTGGGTGTGACGGTCCTACAATGAGGGGTGGTCATTCAAATTGTTGCTGCATTGGTATCGGGGGCAGCAGGACGTGTTTGTACAGTAGACCAACTCAAACCAAGTATTTTTCTGCTATTTAAATAACGCAGTAGTCAGATGCTCCGCCCATACGAAGGTTCACAACACACATGCACAATAGCAATGAACCACGTTCAGCCAAAGGTATGTAGATTATTACTTTGGAGCCTAAATCCTGCCCCTTTGTGCCCTGCCCCTTAGTGTGTGCCTACATTACACGCCATCTAAATCACAAAATGGACTTGGTCGCTCCCAAAAGCACAGGGTCCGGACTGAGTCATAGATCTCTTCAATAGGGCCCTCTGGATCTTTGTCATCCCAACGAGATCAATCACACAAATGTTAGAAATTACCGGCTCAGCGCTTTCATGGTTCCATTACAAAACTCAGTCTGTAGATTTCACTGGCATCACCAAAGTTTTGTGTCTACTGTAGTGACATCAGAGGTCTTTGGCCATTGGATGTCTGATTTTAGCTTCATGTCGGTGGAAGTTACCAGGAACGGCCCTCTGCTCTTAGCATGAATGCTAGGTTACGACTACTTAATAGTGGGGCGCATATTAAAAAAAGACAAACGCTCGCCCGGCTAACGTTAGTGATAGTTTCATAAACATGACTAGACATCGATGGTTGTTTTGCCTTGGAACCTCTTTTTCAATAAAATCAGACTCTGACGCCACTACAGCCGCCATGAGTTTGTTGATCTTGACCACGATAATTAAGGAAAACATTTTCTATCCTTAATTGAGGCGTTATACAAATCAAACAGGTAAATTAATAAAAATACGCCCAACTCTAAATCTCAACCAAAACCATCATTCCTGCCATTCTCTCCACACTCACTACCTGCCTTACTGAATTTAAAAAAAATTGGACTGACAGCAACTTCCTCGAACCTAAAAGCGATGAATCGGACCCCCCTGGACTTCTCAGTAAACATCGATGGTCTGATACCTTGGGGTCACTGTGGATCCCACCATCTCTTTCAAGTCGTACTTATCACCACAACATCCTTTTTTCATTCCCCAGCTTCCCTTCCACCATCCTCAGAAAATTACAACACAAACTCAGCTGCCCGGTTGTTCACTCATTCCTGAACCTGTACCTTCACTTCACAGCACCAGATCCACTTTGAGATCCTCCACATCACATCTCACAGAGCTCTCAGTAGTCTTGCCCCCATATATCTGACAAACCTCACTCCCGAACTCGCCACTCCAGATCAGCTGATGCCGATTACCTGACCCCCATCATCAGGATCACACATCACAAACCCAGACTTCCTCCCTTCAAAGCCTAACCCAAAACCCACCTTTTCAAAAAGGCCCTTACTATCTGACTCCCACTCTGCAACCATTTAATGCATAGAAGACATTGGTTGACTTGGGGTCCTCAGTGTGGACACAGACGGCCTGACGTCCTGACCTGTGATATGTTGTTGACGGAGCTCTCCATGCGCCGGAGCTGCGAAGCCTGGATGTCCAGCATCTGCAGCACGTTGCTGGCCAGCGTGTTGATGAGATAGGCGACGCTGGCCAGAGACTGGGTGGTGTAACTCTTCGTCTCCTCCAGGGCGCGCTGTTTGTCTGTCGACTGTGAGGAGAAATTCAGTAGAGGACAAGAATCAGAAACACTGCATTCAATACGGGAATATTCACTCCAGGGATGGATTGGATTTTGAGTCGGAGTACATGAGTAACCACGTGTGTATTCATGTGTGTGCGCGATTGAGCGTGTGTTTATGCCTGTGGAGTACAACATGGCAACATCAGTAATATTGCTGTGTGTGTGTGTGTGTGTGTGTTGAAGCTTGATGTAGGTCAGTGAGAAGTGAGTCAGGCCTGAGGTTGATGAAAAACATGCACACACCAATGTGTTTCTAATCCACACACACACTGTTACTGTGCTATACTCTTCATTTCTCATTTTGTCCATTCTTTCATCCATCATCACTCCAAGTCTGCTCCATCCTGTTTCTCTGTCACATCGTCTCTCTCTCTCTCTCTCGCTCTCTCTCTGACCTAGTTGGAGGGCTGCCCCCTCTCGCCCCAAGACAGGGCAGAACATCGTGCACGCACGGACGCACACTCACACACACCACACATACAGAGAGAATGAGAGAGAGAGAGTACAGTATTTTTCTAATCCACACTGGATACTCATTTTTTCACGTCACTTTCTGTAATCATCCAATATTAATATTAAACACACAGGCCACACATGTACACTCAGAGTGTATACATCCAAGTAACAATCTACACACAAACACACATTACCATTCACATTTTGTGTGTGTTGGTATGTGTGTGTGTGTCTTCTACATTTTTATATCCCAACCATTGTATCCAGTAACTCCTACATGTCATCTGGCATTACAGAACACAACACACACACACTGATTGATTATAATCAAAAGAGGATCAAACTCTGAAACGAGTACACTTCAAACTATTAACTATTATTGTTACAAGGAATTTAAAAAAAAAAAATCACTTTTATAATCGTGATACATAGAAACGCCCACAGACTCAGACTGGAGTTAAAACTCTCCAGAACATGGAGAGGATCCAAGCGAAGGGCTACAGGGCGTCTGTCCATGGGCCGATGGATGTGGGAGTGAGTCTGCAGAGAGCAAATTACAACGTCAAAGCCAGACGCCTTATCAATGCGACTGCCTAGGGAAGGGAACGAGGAGATGAAGAGTCCAGTCTTGTCCTAACGTGGAAGGTGACGGTGACTCTCCTACTGAACGAAGAACTACAAAGACTTCAATCTTTGTATTCATTTCAGGTTTGTGTATTTCGTTTTCCTTCCCTCTTTGAGTCACCGAGCGTGCCACGCCCTTATTCAGGGGTTGTGCTTTCTGCTGAACATTTGATCTGTATGGATCGTGTAGAACTGACTGGATGAATTGATTATCTTCACAATAAAAGCTGTCAGCTGTTATTTCACCGCTTAACTTCAATAATCTTTGGATAAAAGACAGTAGAGAAAGTCATCTTCATATTATACATAAGGTTGGTTTTTCTCAGACTACCTCAATTTTTGCAGCAACCACCTGCCAGTGACACACACACGCACACGCACACACACACACTGTGTGCGCTGATTATGCTGTCACCATCTGAATTCTCTCAGTGGGAGAAAAGGCCACCAACCACCAGACCCCTTTACCTTACAAGGCCTGCTGCTTCTCCTTTGAGTGTGCATGTGTGTGTGTGTGTGTGTGTGGGCTGCCCATGCTCCTTCCAGCCTTCGGAACCCTTCCAGCAAATCTTTAATCAGAGCCTACGTCTGGAGAGAGTCCCTGTGTCGTGGAAGTCACCCTGCCTGCTTCCAGTCCCAGCAGTCCAAACCACTACAGATCAGTAGCCCTGACATCACACATCATGAAGTCCATGCAGCAGTCCTGTCCCGGGTCCGTCCATCACTGGACCCACTGCAGGTCGCCTACCAGCCAAGGAAGGACGTCATCTACCTGCTACAGCAAACCTGCTCTCACCTGGAGGAGTCGGTCGGTGCTGTGAGGTTCACGGGACGCAAAGATCTGGGTTGACGCCCACTGATTAACTATCTGTCACCTTTCCAGTTCTCCCTCTACACCTCTGAAGTTCACAGATGACTCAGAAATCGTGGGCTACATCAGAGGAGGGAGGGAGGAGTGCAGGATACATGTCAACAACAGTGTGGAGTCAGAACCAGCAACCACTCAACGTCAACAAAACAATGGAGATGGTGGTGGATTTACATAAAAGAGGCCCTCTCCATCCCTCTTGGCATTGGGGACGTGGATTTGGAGGTGGGTACGGACTACAAATACCTCAGCATGCACCTAGACAATAAACTGGACTGGAGTAAGAACACAGAAATGGTGTACAGGAAGGGTCCGAGCCAACTGTACGTCAGTTGTTCCACGTTTGCAGAAAGACGCTGCAGATGTTCTGGCTGTGCTGGACCGTGTGCTGTGCTGGACCGTGTGCTGTGCTGGACCGTATCGTGCGAACCTCTATGCTGATGCATGCTGGGGCAGCACGATGAGGAACACTGGTGTCAACAGAAGAGACGGACTGATCAGAGGTTTGGATCGGTGCTGGAGTGATGTCACATAAAGGGGATGGGGGACGGACCGCCGGGGACCACGGACAACAGCTCACACACTCTAAACAGTGTTCTGAACTACGGAGCATCTTCAGCAAACTTGAACAACACCTGACATCCTTCCTTCCTGCAGCCATTGAATATTGTAACTCCTCCCCTTTCTGTAGGTGGTCGTTAAAGACTTGATAAATAAGAACCAATGATAATGACTCCCTGCTATTACAAAAACATTAAAACCGTACAATCAGACAGTCGAACATGCAACATCTTAGTATTTGTAGGTCTATATTTTGTTAGTTATATTAAGTAGCCTCAGGGTTATTTTGTGTGTGTATATATACAGTATATACATGTCCATATCAGTGTGTGTGTGCGTGAGCAGCATTAGCAACTAACAGGGCTGAGTGAAAGGTAAACGTGTAAATATCAGCAGGAGACGTGGTCGCGTTGCTGTGACGCTCGTTTCACAGTGGCAGCGTGGAAACACCGAAGCTGATCTCCTGCTGCAGGAAGTTGTTATTCACAGTAGAAGCGTTGCTGCTGCAGGACAGAGCTGAGACACAGTGGAGCGACGAGTGGGTGAGTCGAAGTGAGCTGTAAAACGCAGCATCGAGCGAGGATTATCTCTTTTTATTATACATGAGCAACCACAAACAAACAAATGAGTCACGTCAGTTTTTTCTACTTGGCGACCACAACGACCCAATCGATGTTCCCTTTAATCTTCTTGATTGGAAAAAGTAACAGCATGATCGTCGCAAAAATGAGCAGAAAAAAACAAACACCTCCTACACACACACGACCACACCGAAGCTGCAACTAAATTATTTTAATAAGTGACTAATGTAGCACTTACTGGAATGATTAATCAACAAATCAGGCGATCAATGCAACGATTTATAAAAACCTGTTCAGCTACTATTCAGTGTTTGACTTGAGCTACTTAACACGGAACACAAGAACATGAAACTGTCTTTGAAAAATACCTTTTAATGATGATTACTGAATAACAAGTCAAATGAGCTTTTACTAAGTTATTCATTAGGTTTTACTGTGACAAAACATATTCAGCTACAAATTATTTTGTTGAATAATCATAAAATGACTTGACCCTCTTTCTAATTAGTAAATATAGTCCTTTCTTTTAGTACAAAAGTAAATTCAACATAAATAAATCTACTCGGCTGCATTACAGAAAAGGATTTCAGCATAAAAACTATTTCTTATTTAATTAGAGTAATAAGAAAATCCTACGATCCAACACCGCAGAGCTTTTATAAAAGTTATTGGACGTTATCTTTACATATAAATAATTTCTACCAGCATGTAGTTTTTATGTTCTCGATCTGGCCGAAGAGCTCGGCGATGTCACGGTCCCAGCAGCAGGAGGCGAGGATAAATCCATCTTTTTAAAGATTAAAGAAGAGGCTGTTCAAGAAAAATGGACACCTTTACAGCACTGCACATCTGGAGCGTTCTCTAAGCTCTACTTTTGGTACAAATGAGACGCACACTATCTGTGGAGTTTATGGTGATGTCAGAAGACAGAAGACAACGCCGTGCATACACTGTTTATGCTGACAGTCAGTCTCACCACATATATTTTGGATTGAAGCGACGTTTTAAGCAGATTGATTCATGAGTACAACCATCTATGATATCTACTGTATTTATGTATAAAGTTACAGGAAGCCGATTTATCTTACCTTCTTTGACATACAGTATTTGAATCGTTACATCTTTGGATTCTGTTTCACTTAAATAGATGCAGACGTTTTTATTTGTTACTTTTCACCTCAGGACAAGTTTAAAATCTGCTGATGTACTAAAGGATGATGTAGAGGAATTTAAGCTTTCTCATTAGTCTATCAAGCTGCTGCCTTTTGAATCAGTGCATACATTATTTTCTGTTATACACAAATGTAGCCTTAAATTGACAAACAAAAACATCGAGTGTGTCTTGTCTACCTCATTTGGTAAAATTGTCCAGGATAAAACACAATAAAGTCATGCTGTTATTTTCACAGTGATTTTAATCCGTTCTTGTCCTCTCTTCGCTATGATCAGTCACAAACTACAAATGTATCAGATGTATTAAATTTTACCGTTATCGCACGCCGATTCAAACGGACAGAAACAAATCACAACAAGCAAGATGTTCTAATTTTTTGCAGCATTTGTCATCCAGCATGTTTTCGTTCTTCCATGTATTTTGGGATATTTAACTCCTCACGCTGAGACTTCGTGGAGTTTGTCTCCTCATCGGTCCAGAAATGTGTTGTTCACATCCCATAACCTCAGCGGGCTATGGGACCTATCGTAAGCTGTTCTACCCCAGCATGACCGGATTTCAACTTCGGAACATGCGCAGAATGCTTAGGACAGTTTCGGTCTGACTGAAGCGTGTACGTGACTCAGTAAGTCATGTACCACATAACCACCGATCCATAACCACATGACCTAGGTATGTAAATGGTAAATGGACTGCATTTCTATAGCGCTTTTCTAGTCTGTAGACCACTCAAAGCGCTTTTACAATGTTTGGCTCACATTCACCCATTCACACACCGAGGTAACCGTGCAAGGCCCGCTTGCTTGACGGGAGCAATTTGGGGTTCGGGTCTTGCTCAGGGACCTTCGACATGGTGGAGCCAGGGATCGAACCGGCGACCCTTCGATCACTAGGCGATCACCCTAACACCTAAGCCACGTTGCCCATATATAACACTTTTCCAGTCTGGAGACCACTCAAAGCGCTTTACAATGTTTGCCTCGCATTCACCCATTCATACACACACACACATTCACACAGCCGAGGTAACCATGCAAGGCCCACTTACTTGTCGGGAGCTATTTGAGGTTAGACATAGAGGAGGAGCCAGTGATCGACCCGGCGACCCTTCGATCACTAGGCGATCACCTAAGCCACGTCGCCCATATGACAGTGCTACTTTTGAGAAAATTGATCAAGTCAGCTGAGCTGTTTGTTTTGTTCCTTTCCAAAGAAAGCAAACCTCTCTGGCTACAGCACTCCTCATGCCTCGTTTCTGTTTCAAATACCGAATCATGTGAGTATGAGGGATGATTTGATATTGATTTATTTGTCAACATTGTTGCAGCCCAAAAACACACACCAACTAAAACTGTACTGATGTGACACCATACCAACGAACTGACCGAAATACACACACGGTTCCTACACTGTTCAATTAGGTTCACCTGGTCATACATGTAAATTTACTATTTATGTTAAAAAAATGTATCAAAATAATCAAACTATGGTGGAAATGAATGATTTCTAATTCATCTAATTGTTTTCCTTAAAACTCAGATCACCTTGAGGCCAAAGATTTACACGCCTAAGAAATGTGAAACCATGTCGGCTCACAAACGTTTCCTGCTCGTCCTATAAACCACTGACCTTGGGTCTACTAACCGTCCTTCCACACACTCGGCTGGTTTTGCCCCCGCAGGAGCAGAAACACCGAAGGTGCAGGCTGATTCTACTTCAAGTGGAAAACCAATCGCCATAGTTTCCAATGTAAAACACACACACACACAGCATATGTTTTCGATGAGCAGCGGGAGGTTCAGTTACATCGGGACCCTCCGCTGATAGCTAAGTAGGACCATCTGTGGACGAGGTGGAGGCCGGAGAGTGGGACTGAACATGCTCAGGAGAGCCCATCCCAGGCCTCACTGAACACATTCAAAATGTTAAGGTGACAATCCATCACTTTTACCATTAAATAAAATAAAAAAAATGTAATTTAGCTTCAACTGATTTTAGATATTAGTTTTCAAACATTTCCTGTCGGTCCTGTGTCATATGACAACATGGTGGACTTTTAATGACGTGTAGGGAAGAGTCAGGTAGACTCCTACAGCAGAAAACAGAAAACAGAAAACAATACAGAAAAAGACCATGACAGAAAATCACAGGATAAGAGAGAAAAGTATTGACCCTCGATTCTTGACTCCACAGTTTAAAAAAAAGAAGAAACAAACTACAGAAAATTCTTAATCAAGTAATTAAGGATGTATGACGTAACATTATCTCGCTGATATTTTTTTGGGTGGGGGGGTCACTGTGACAGTTGCATTTTGTATAGGATATTGGGAGTGGTTGTTCACTAACCTGCTGCTGTTACCCTGTACTACCACTAGATGTCAGCCCTGAGGCTAACAGTTACATTAAGGAGCTCTTTAGTTTCTTCAGTTTTTTGCTGAAGTCTTCCTCTTTTTCTGCAGCTTTGAGCTTTTATCCATCTGATTCATCGCTCAATGTGTGTGTGATGAATCACTGTCGGTTGAGAGCCAAGTGAGGACGAACAGTTGTCCACGACAGCCGTGCCTGCCCACACACACAATCAAGCAGAGAGGAAGAACGCCGCTATCTATCTGTTTGAATTGTGCTTGTTTTGTTTATGTATTTGTTATTATTCCCAAACCTTTTGTGTCAGCACATTTAAAGTACATCTGTCAGTGAAACAATTCAGATTTCCACACTTTTATCAAAAACTGCAACCCCAACCCCTCCCCACGAGAATTACTTGACATTGTAAACATGTTCCCTAATAATCACATATTCCCTCAAATCACAAAGTTACACGTCTTGTATTTTAAGGCAGTAAATTGTAAAAGAGGAATCCAAATCTGGTGTGCATCGATCCATAGTGAATTCCACAACATAACATTCCAGTGTAACTTGGAATGTTGCATTTCAAAATCCCACCGTCGCGTTTGACCAAAACGCACCGCGGTCCAGCGTGAACCCGCTGGAAAAGTTTATTTTTACGAGAATGTGACGCAGTTTGCTCAATTACTTTCAGAGCTAATTTACTGGGAGTGTTTTGTACAATAATTCCTTTTAAACTTTGAATTCTGCGTCACTTTGCGGTCTACATGAAAGCCTTAAGTGGATAACGGCGCTCGGTGCTGTTACGGAGTCAGCCCGCCTGTCCGAACCCCCCCTAACCTGGGTTTGTTTGTCTGTAACCCGGGTATATTTCGTACCTGGACATAGTTGGTCTCGCAGTACTCCGCCACTCTCTCCAGGTTGGTGAAACTGTCCAGTAAGGCTCTCCGACCCGTAGGAATTTCCTCCTCCAGGAGCATCTGTAGCTCCGCCATCTTTACGCCATTTGCTGCTAACGGACACGGTGTTGCCTTCACGGACTTTCGGAAAAATCCCGAGTTGACATGAGCGATCATAACAGAGAAACGAGCCCCCACATGGACACTAGGGCTACATTTACACGGCAGGTCCAACAGTGACCAAAATCCGATTAGTGTGTTTACACAAGGACCAGAATTTACACTTTAATCACCAAGGCAGAAGAAAATTACGAAGATCCCTCCTTTTGGTCTTTCTCTCATTCTTTCTTAAGAATGTTTCGGCCACATCTCTGTGGACTTTTAAGTCTCTTGCTGAATCAGACCTCAGTTGTTGTATTTATGTTATTCTCCTGCAGCAAAGTATTCTCTCCCCATCTGACCATCGGAGCAGAGAGAATCTCTCTTCGAATTGCCATTCCAAGGTCTCTTGACGTTTTTTCCTTTCATGTTTAAGTTTATTTGTGAGGTTTTTTCTTTGTCTTAAATAACAGAGAGCAGTGTACACGTCTGGACGAGAGTTTGACCACCATCACGAGTGAAATGATGGACCAGACACAATGAGCTGATTACATTGGAGGAAATCAGAGTAGTTACATTGGAGGAAATCAGAGTAGTTGCAGATTCATTTCATTTCTAAATCTGATCTGAAAATATCTTTGGAATGAGAAACTTCTTGTTTGCTTTCTACCTAGTGAGATGAGCGACAGGACAGATGGTGACAAGTCTCTTTCGGGCCAAATCACACAGATTGTGAATCTTTTCTGGAACGCAGATCAGCCGTGGCTCGTGACTGACTTGTTACTACAAGAAAATGTATTTTTTCGTAACGTGAAAATGTTCTACTAATAACAAAAGGCTGCTCTGATTAGTATCAGATGGATCCCTGGAGGCTGAGTTCTGGAGGTTCTGTCCCTACAACAAACACGGTTCCAGACAGTTCATGAGAGATGAGATCAAAGGTCTACTGTGTAAATTACTGCTTCCTGTTCCATCCTGAGGTGAGTTAGAGGGGCCATGTCAGATTGTGACTGTAAACCAAAATACACACAGCAGCAGCCTGTTATCTGTGACAGCAGCTCCACCCAGTGTTCAAAAGCTGTAACAGCACCAAAGACTTCCACAGACCATCACTGTACACAAACTGTATTTATTTACAAAATCACACATGCAATAAAAAGCTAGAGGACACAGTATAGAAAAATACATAAATACATTCATGAATGAACACATGAGAGAGAGAGAGAGAGAGAGAGAGAGAGAGAGAGACATTCAGGCAGGGATGTCCAGGTTCTCCTCTCCTCTCGGGAATCCCTCCACTTCCATCGCCATCAAAAACTCTGCAAACACACACGCACACACACACACACACAGACACACAAAACACACACACACACAAACAACATGT
Organism: Brotula barbata; assembly: GCA_900303265.1. NCBI lineage: Eukaryota > Metazoa > Chordata > Actinopteri > Ophidiiformes > Ophidiidae > Brotula > Brotula barbata. The sequence goes on along the minus strand of OMNV01021435.1, from coordinate 8,046 downwards.
TTCATTTCATTTACTTTTTACTTTACAGTGCATTTATTTGACAGATAATCAAAAAATATATCCATCCTTATATCCATGATATTAAACATCATCTTAAACGTTCTGTATTTCCTTCTTATTTCTTTTGTTCCCTTCTTCTACAGCTTCCTCTTCCTCATTTCCTGGGTTGCCCTTCTTTGTTTACATTCTTCCCTGTCCTTTGTTTCTCTCCTTCCTGTCTGTTCAGTCAGTGTTTTTGGTTACTTTCTTCCCTGTGTATCTACTTTTTTTCCTCTCTCGTGTGTGTGTACTACCTTCTGTGTAATCGATGTCTGGCCGTGTGGAGATGACGGCCCAGGCCAGTCCAACCAACAGCGCCACCACCAGGTTAACCACAATCCACGGCCGCAAGATCTGATGCTCTGAAGATGGAGGCCTGGAACGGAGGAGGATTCAGCACCACACGGGTGGAGAGTAACTCAGTACTTTTACTCAAACACTGCAAAGGTACTCTTAATGAGATGTTTGTCTGCAGGACTTCGATATGTAATGAAGTCTTTGGGTCATTTGTAGAATAGAAATCTCGTCTCACCACAGAGTCTCGTTGGCTGTAGGGTAGAGGTTTATACGGTCGCTGGTCATTTGCTGGCTGAGTGACAGGATCAGAGCTATAAAATATACTAAGTACACACAGAGGAGGACTTATAACTCACATCATCATCATCATTATCTTCATCATCACCTCTCTCTCTCCTTATCATCCTTATCACCATCTCCGTTAACTATCATCACACCCATCAATCATCACCATCAGCCCTCCCTGTTGTGGTCTAACTTACAGAAAGAGGCCAGAGCTGCAGGGTCCAGGGTGAGGAAGCCCCTCAGGGCCATGGAGGTCTTGGCCAGGTTCACCCTGCAGGTTACATGAAGCACACACGCGTTTGCTGAGATTACTCACTGCAGGAACAGCATTACTTTGGTCCTCCAGCAGGGTGAAGTGTGCGTTGGAACGGATTGACGCTGACCTGTCGAACGCGGACACGGTGCTGATGGCGAGCAGCAGGTAGAGCAGAGACTGGGCGGGGTAAGCCAGGGGGTGGTACTGCTGCAGAAGGTTAGTCAGGGTGGTCAGCTGCTCACCGGCCAGCACATACACAACAATGATGTTCCACACGGCGTATCCAGCCAGGAAGCCGTGAGAGAACAGACCGATCACCCTGCACAGAGCACGGGACAGGAAGTGACTGGGCCGTCAGACGTGTAACGTAAAATCAAATGTAAGGTCAAACTGGGAGGATGGCACATCGTTCACAGAGTGGTGTCCTTAAAAGTTTAAAGACTCATACTGTCACTACAACGTTTTCTCTCATTCTTAAACATGATGAAGTCAAACTGTTCCTTTTACACTCCAGACCACAGGGATCCTTTGGGAAATAGTTTCAAAAAACATTTATTTTGGTTTGACTGTTGCTGCATCTCTACCGTTCATTATACTCCACTCCCTCCTCTGAACCACGAGGTCCTCTGAACCACTCCCTCCTCTGAACCACTCCCTTCTCTGAACCACTCCCTCCTCTGAACCACTCCCCCCTCTGAACCACTCCCTCCTCTGAACCACTCCCCCCTCTGAACCACTCCCTCCTCTGAACCACTCCCCACTCTGAACCACTCCCTCCTCTGAACCACTCCCCCCTCTGAACCACTCCCTCCTCTGAACCACTCCCTCCTCTGATCCTATCCCCCCTATGAACCACTCCCTCCTCTGAACCACCAGCTCCTCTGTCTGAAACCGGGTCTTTAATCTGATTCACATCATGAACGTGTCACTGTGACTGGCTGCAGCCTGCAGCGTGTCCACACATCCTGGTGCCATACTCCCAGATGTTGTATAGACTATAATACGTGTGTGTGTGTGTGTATGTGTGTTTGTGTGTGTGTGTGAGTGTGGGTGCGTGCACAAACCTGAATCCACTGTGGACTCTCAGAGCAACATCTCTGGTGGTCCACATCTGTCTGGATTCCAGATAGTCGTCCATCAGCTCTGGGTTTCGGAACTGCTCTACTCTCTCTGCATGGAAACGTCCTGAGTGTGCTCACACACACACACACACACACACACACACACACACACTCGTCAGTGTGGGACCAGGGTTACCTGCTGTAGGCCCAGACATCAGGCGTGTTGAGTGCTGGTTGAAGTACCTGGTATTGTTCTTGTCGTTTCTCCTAGTTTGACTTTTGTACTTCTATTAAATACACCGATGAGGGCTCATTAAAGGAACAGTTCAACTTTTATTTGTATTTTGATAATTTGACTATTTTCTAAGAACATTAAAAGTTTGTTGTTTAAATTTCTCCTGTTATTTTATTCAACGGTGAGCACAATAATAATAGATCAGACAAAAGTCCTCGAATGTGAAAGTAGATATTTCATCAGTGATATGAAGCGATGTAACAGCTGTGTTATTTGCACTCACTGCTCCTCTCCACAAACACTTTGCCGACCGGCTCGCTGTATCCGTGCGGGGCTGAGAAGAGGGAATGCTGGGGGATGGAGGACTGGACATCTGCGACGATATCACAGTCTTCAGCTCCCAGGTCGTCGCCGCAGTGCTCCGTCGTCTTTGACTTCCTGTCACGAGAAACGGGAACACGAGGTGGAACATTCAAGTCACGTCACGTTTACTTGCTGAGCACGTTTAAAACATCCGTTTGACCAAAGAGCTGCACAATAAGATCACATCAAAGAATAACAGAGTACAAAATATATATATAGGACGCAGGACATAAGGAAGTAAAACATGAAAGAAATAGAACAGGCAGTCAAAACCTGAAGGGCAGATAAAAGCCAGGGAAGAACATTAGCAGGATTTAGTTATTCCTCGAGGAATAAACTTTTGTTGTTCCATCAATTTCTCTCTTCTTGTTTTTATTCTAAGTAAAGTATCCCAGGAGTCCTTTTCCTTTCCCACACCCTCCTGGACAGGAAATGGCAAGATAAGTTGAATAAGATGAATTCCCAGCGGTGTGTGGAATACATATATGTATACATATATATACTGTATATATATATGTATGTAATGTATATACAGTGTATATATATCTATATATGTAACCTCCAACACACTCTGGCAGCCGTTCCTTGCCTGCAGCAGAGAACAGAGTCTGTTGTTGGGTGATTGGGGCCTTCATTATTTTCCTGGCCTTAGTC
>OMNV01021426.1:0-10661 GCA_900303265.1 Brotula barbata | reverse complement strand
CTCCTCCACTAAATCTGTCAACATGGTGTTTTTCACCAGGACAGGCCTCGGTATGAGGGTCTCTCTGCACTGAGGGCAGCTGAAGATTTTCGTCTCACCCTCTCCATCCCAGAAGTTTTTGATACAGCTCATGTAGTAGTTGTGCCCACAGGGAAGAGTCACCGGATCCTCCGATCGATCCAGACAGATTGAACAGCAAAACTTTGCTTCATCCAGCTGAATTCCTTGCTGAGCCATTTCCACTCTTAGTGACAGCGAACGTCTGAAAATCACTACGTCTGAACTGAGGACGCTCTGTCCGTTTCCTGTTTGTTCACTCCCTGATCTGCGGTCAGGATCGATTGTCAGCTCTTAACGTCTGCACGTTGGTTACACCCATCCTTATAATGTTACATCTGTGAAGGACAGGAACATGGAAATGAGAGCACAGAGTGAGGAAGAAGAGGGATGGCTCATCAGGCTTTGACTCAGACCAGGAAGACCAGCTTTGAAACACAATAACGTGTTGAACTTGTTAAAACGTCAAAGTACGTAATTTGATAGAATTCTTGTGACTTGCATGTGCACGTACACCAGAGACCACATGACTCCTTCACGATAAGTTTCATACAAGAGGAGCCTCTTCTTGTCCACACAAAGCGTCTAGATTCTGATCAGTATCTGATCCATGGCATCCGGCACGGATTCCAATCCATGCCAACACCTGCAGAGAAAGTCGGTTAAAGTGCGGTCTGTCTACTGTCAGGTTCACCCCTTAGCTCGTCTGTTAGCCCTGGTGGAAACATAGCTTTATGTATATATATAAACTGATGTGAAGGAATGATGAGGAAAAATATACTGAATTAAAATTAAACAGCACTTTAACCTGTGACGATCAACATGCATCAAATGTTTTGTTTTGGTAGGGTCTTCCCTCTGTAAACTTGATATAATCAATTTAATGATCTAATTCCCATTTGCCCATCACCTCTGCTCTAATCTTAACACTTTCCCTCCCCATTTCATTTCATTTCATTCCCTCCAGGGCAGCACTGCACTTCATGGAAAGATTGAATATTCATAAGGTACTCTTCTGATTTCAGCTGACACATGTGCATAAAATGTGCATTAACGTGGTTTTATTCCTGTCTTAGTGGTGCGGAGAGTGGATGTTTATAGTGCATTTAATGGAAGCTCTCCCTTTAGAGTGGCCATCAGATTGCATATCAACTCTTGGAGATGACAATCTACAATATGGATGACTGACAGCTTCCAAAAGTTATCTGCTGTGTTGATGGCCCCATTAAGGTTTGTGGACGTTTTCCACAGTACTTTTCCCTCTGGCCAGTATATAAATACAGCATGAAGTACATGGCAATTGCCTCAGACCAAGTTTTTATTTTTATATATGACCTGTAAACTCCTAAACCATGAAGCCACACACAGATCCCGAGATGCAGACAACTGTTCCTCTCCCAAGTGCCTATGTGTTCTAATTGTAAAGCTTAATGACTCTCTAGCTCCATCTGTTGACGGTTTTTAAATGTTAGCAGATACTTGGGATGATGTACACAGCAGTTGCACTTCAGCTGGGAGGCAAATACTTAGTATGAAACAGAAATTGTTGCTACAGCGTGGGTATGGACAGCTGGGCAGCAATAAGACTGCACATGGACTTTGCTGATTAACAGACAGATATGAAGATTAATAAAAACTCTTGATGACAAGAAAAGAGATTTGAAATTGCTTTTATTTCCAAAATGCAAAGCATTGATGAATAACAAATATCTAAAAAACAAAAAAAAACAAACCTAAACTAGAGTCATAAGAATAATTACAAATACTGTCCCATGAAACACACTGTTCCAGGAGGTCACAGCCAGACGACACATTCCAATCTGAGTGGCAATCGTTAAAACAATGTCTCAATATAAAAGGCCGACCAAAGCAAACTCGACATGTTGAACTGCAATAAATACCGTGTTTCTCTCAGAAAAAAACCCCAAAAAACATATGGCATTCATACACCAGACCTCAGTTTAAGAATTTAAAAAGTTGTACTTTTAAAGCAGTATCAACAATCGTGGTGAGACAGTGTGTGTCATGGCCACAACGAAAAGAAAACGCCTCTTGGCGTCTTATCTGTCTGGTCTCATCATGCCAGGCCTGACTGGCATCATCATGGGTCGTGGGTGGCGCATCATATGTGGTGGTCCTGGCATCATCTGCATGGGTCCTCCCATCGGCGGCCTCATGCCTCCTGATGTGACGGTAAAGAGAGACACAGACGTTCAATATTGCTTTATGACATCACAGATTGTTATGGACCTTTTAAGGTCATTAATCAAGTCAAGTCACTACAAGCCCTTGTTAAAAAAATGACAATAAGGGGCTTTCATTTTTGGTTTCAACGGGATTTATCCGTCTCATCAAAGTCTGTTTCTTACCAGGTCCACCAGGCATCATTCCATGAGGAGGCGGTCCCATCATGGGCATCATCGGAGGACCTCCCATAGGTGGTGTTGGTAGCATGCCGGGGCGTGGGGGACCAGCTGTACCACAGAAAGAAAACGTTAGTCACAAAATGTAACCTAACATTCAAACAAGACATAGAAAAGGGCTGAAAAGAACAAAGAGCTGAATGTTGCAATGTTTTCAACGAGTCAGGCTCGGCATTATGATTGATAAATGACTGTGGCCGTGAAAAATGATTGACTCACCTGGAGGTGGACCACCTGGAAATGGTGTGGGAGGAATCTTTCCCTGTTGAAAAGCAGCCGCTGTTGAGAGAGAAAGACAAAACATTTAATACGGAGTTCTGCTGAACAAGCAACCATCAGTGAGAAAGTGTAAACTATTGCAATTTACCCAACAGTATAAGACCAATTGACTGATGGTGGTTTTAGGAGGTCATTGCAATTTATCCAACAGTATAACATCAATTGAATCAAATCTCAGTTACGTAACACAATTAAAACCATTATGTACTTACTTGTTTTATCGATCAGACTCTGAGCTTGCTCCTCCATCCATTTCTGGTAGTAATCTTTCACATTTTCTTTATGTTTTCGTCCACTGCAGTGTGTTTTCCTCACAGACGGCTACAACAGAAACAAGAGTAAGAAAGGCCTTCAAAGAGGAGCTCTCCTTAGGCTTCTTGAGTATCTCACTTTGAAAAAGACGAAACATTGGAGTAGATCTTACCGAATCATGTGTGAGGTAGGTGTCACAGTAGTCACAGTAAAACCTGTGTGGTGTTCAGATTGGAAAGATTAGTACAGTAAAAGTAACTGGTAGATACAATAAAGACGGAGCTACAATATATAAACTGCACTTGCATAACATTTAAAAGTATGTACTGTATTCATGTTTCTACCACTACCAAATACATGCAGAGGAAGACTGGAAATCTCTTCATAAAAATGACATCAAAACATCTGGAATAAAAATACTTTCAAAGGGAAACCAACATCACATTACTTATTTTATTGAGGTGTATTGTTTTGAGCATTGTGGAGGTCAGACGTCCCAGTCCCTGTGTATTAATACGGTGGTTAGAGTGTTGATTTGAAGCACACTAACAACATGCTCTTAAAAATTGCCTCTAACAAAGGGAGACTGGAATTGGCATCTGGTTTTCTTCGTCACAAAGAATAAGTATACATGCAGCGTGACGATGGATAAACTCTACAAATACCTTAGTGCAGTTAAACATAACTCTCTTCTGTTAGCATGTACACCATTTAACTTAACGATAGAAAAAATACAGAATAACGCGGTTCACTCCAGCAATTAGACACGGCCCTGAAACGACCACGGGTTTCATTCGAAAACGAAGACTCCGCTTCCTCACAGTTTACGTGATATATCACCACTATTGGCTAGGTACACCATTATAAACACAAAACAAACGTGTTGATCCGTATTTTTAATAACAAAAACATTAAAATCTCGACTTACTTAGGCATGTTTCATACCAGACCCTGTCGAAGGCGCGATTCCGGTGTTTCTTATAAAGGTTCCTACCGGACAAGAGACCCGGCTGCCGTTGGTTCCGCATGAAAATGAATGGAAAACAGTTATATACCAAACGGTGGGCGGCATGACCTCCATATTACACGGTACGGTATCACTTAAAACTCACGTTTTCACGAAGACAGCCTATGATGCGCCATTCTATTGTAATGTCCCTTCATTTCTCTGGAAAATGCCATTAAATTGATATGTCAACCAAGTACTTTTGTTTGTTATGCTAAGGTTAAACTGTGTAGATTACGTGATACATTTACTCAACCAGGAGGTTCACGTCTTAAGATTTGTACGTATCAAGGAATCAAAATATTATTTATCTGTATGCAAATGAGCCCAATTTCAGAAGTTTTTAAATCTAACTTTATTGAACAAACAATGAAGGAATGTAAACCATTTCAATAGCGTGACATTTTGTTCCTACCATAAAGACTGACATTCCCCTCTCAAAAATAAGGATCGATTAATTTATGTCCGTATGCGGAACATATTTTGCTAATATAATGTCCACATACAATAAAATATATTTGGACGTCAGCCAAACTCAAAAATTGCCCCAGATGAGGTTGACAGGAGAACAGTCCAAAAATATTGTTCATGAGTTTATCCTCTTAAACTCTGTTTTACTTTTGAATTCTAGTGACGTGCTAAATCTTCCAGTGATGTAGCGGTTGTATAAAGAGGACACATTCTGGCACGACATAGATTTGGGACAATTAGAAAGGCTATATGCAGGGATGTATAAATTTAATATTCAAACTAATGGACTCAAATCCTTAGTAACTTCGCGTCTTAGGGCAGTAGTATATATTGTGTATTCTTACTATCTAAATGACTAATGCTCGAGCAGCGAGATGATTTTGGATTTCATGGACAAGCCAATGAAAAGATGGCTGCAAATAGCAACAGATGACGTCGTCGCCCACATCCTGATTGGCCGAAGTGACGCGCGGTATCACTACTGCGCGTCATTCGCGTCCCCCAGGTTGGACATGCGCAGTAATGGTTGTTGTTGTTGAGCTGGTTGTTATGGCTGGACGAGGCCTCGGACTAAACTGATAGAGGACCCCCGCACCACCACCCCGTCTCCGCTACGGGACACCCGCCACCTATGGAGGGCACTGACATGGACGTGGACGCGGAGCTCATGCAGAAGTTCAGCTGCATGGGCACCACGGACAAGGACGTCCTCATTTCGGAGTTTCAGAGGCTGCTGGGGTTTCAGCTCAACCCGGCCGGCTGCGCCTTTTTTCTGGACATGACCAACTGGTGAGTCCGGGGATGGGAGGGCCTGTGCGGCTGACCAGCATGATGCTAACCTGTCCGTGGAGTTAGCTCGTTAGCATATGTTAAAATGCTAAAAAGGGGGTGGGCGGGCGGTCATGGTGCCAGGTTTGGCTTGTTCAAAGCTGAGGGGTTCATTTAATCATTTCTACTCATAATATTGCGCCAAACTTGCAACATTAACGTCAGGAAGCTGACAGTAAAAGTTTGTCCTAACTGAGTTTAGTAAAGCATAGAAGAAGCTAGCTGACTAGCCAACTGGCTAAATTAAGCTCAAGGGCCTCTCGGTGCTGATTATCTGCCATATTACATAATGCTCTCCTTAAGCAGTTAAACTGAGTTTTTAGGAAGCTACAACTCAAAACATCGCCCCCGGTTAACGTAAATGTGATGACGTAACCAGTCACGATATCTGGTCGACTCGTGATGAAGACCACTTGTTGTCGGTCTTCATCACGACTTCTCTGTCCGTGATTGCTGATTAAACACTCTTTAGCTTACAGCTGGTCATGGATCAATGACCTTGATCGTTATCTTTTTGTAATGAGCTAGTCAAGTCAAGAGTGGATGATGTGATCAGTTGATACAGTTTGAAATTGACACTTTCTAGTTTCATGACAGAGTTTGTGCTGATTTTTTGATTACATCAGGGCAACAACTAATGTTTGCTGACATTAGAAATTACGGTCACACTTAACAGTGCTGCTCCACTGATTAAACTGTGGTAAGCAGCAGTGGTCCATCTAAAGAAGTACTGGGTTTATTTTGAATTTTAGTGGAATGACCCAAGTGTTAGAGGATACCAACAATTTTAGAATACATGCTGGAGAAATTTTTATAAAATTGTCAAGAATAGAATTTTACGGTAATAATTCACCTAATTTTCACATTTTCTGTGATGAGGAGAGTCCTGGCTAAACAGGCAGAAATACTGTATATATTTTATATATTGTAAAAAGTTTAGGTAGGAATGACGTTCACAAGAAGTCGTAAACAATAGAAGTGATATGAGTCGGGCAGTCTGAGTTGAGTTTAAAAGTACCCAAGTAAGCTTTCTAATAAATCATAGTAGAAGGCATGGCTTCATAGAAAATGTCTTGCATGTTATTCTCAAGAGATCACCGATCAGAGAGGTCTGCTTGGCTTACCCTGCTCTGTGTGGTCGATGTACTTTTAATCATTTGTTTTGGCGCAAAATTGGAAACTGAAACATTGCAAGTGCAACAACCAAAACCAACAATAACGTCATCATATTAGCCACTATCGACTTTCTTCATATAGCTCACGCCTCCACTACATAGGAATCTGTTGAGGGGTGACATTCCTTCATCCTGTCAGAGAGGTTTATTCCTTTCAGATAACCACCGCTTTATTTCCTGCTCTGAATACTCTGTCTGACACAATGGCTCTTCCAAATCTCACCCTTCCTTCTTGTCCCTGGCCATCTAGTCCATGGCCCAGACGGAAAGGAATCAGATCGTGTAAATCCAAAGCTAGCACAGCTAATATTTCTTGCTTTTAAATAAATTTAACAGCAAGAAGCGTCTTGTCCAATTCCTATGACATGATTTATTGCTTGGACTCGGAGAAACACACACTATTTAATGTGATGATGTTTGAGCAATTCAACAGTTAATTAGTATTTACAGAGAAAAATCATCAGAGAAGACCAGGCAATATTTCATATAAGAGAAGAGAAGAAACAGAACAAATTGTTCACTGTGTAAAAGTTGCATCTCGTCACTATGGGATCCAAGAGAAGACAGAGAGAAGGAAGGAGGAACTGGGAATTAATGCACACCTGCTCTGGCCCTCATCCATAATGCCTGTACCTTTCACTATATTGCTGAATCATCTTTTTCTTAGTTGTTTATGGCTTTTGTGACCAAAGCTAATGGGCAAAACCCTGTCAACACCCGATTACACCCTTCTCTCCTGTTCCCCAACAGGAACCTGCAGGCTGCTATTGGTGCATATTATGACTTTGAAAGTCCCAGTGTCAACACGCCATCCATGTCCTTCGTTGAGGATGTGACAATTGGGGAAGGAGAGTCTGTTCCCCCAGACACACCGTTCACAAAGACCTGGAGAATACAAAACACAGGTTTGTGATGTCACTACAAAATATTGAATGAATGTGTGTTACATAGAGTATGTAGACATACAGTATATTCATTTATGCACCATGAATGCTGTTAGACCTTCACAGGTTTGTGGCCCATCAAGGTTTTGTTTTTTGTCATCTATTGTAGGTGCCGAGTCGTGGCCACCTGGGGTTTGTCTAAAGTACATCGGTGGGGATCAGTTTGGGCATGTGAACACGGTTATGGTGAAGTCTCTGGACCCCCAGGAAATATCAGATGTGAGTGTGCAGATGCGCAGTCCCACAACTCCTGGCATGTACCAGGGCCAGTGGAGAATGTGTACGGCCACGGGATTATTCTACGGAGGTAGGAAATCAGAAAGGCTTAATCATGTATGAAACACACAGGATGCAACACAAGTTCCAAATGAACAGATGAAGAAAACGTGACGAAAGTCTTGAAGACAGGAAATCACAATAATTATGATAATTCTTACAATTATAATAATAATGATTATAGATATCAGCACATATGGTGCCCAAAGCAACCATGTCGCCCAATAATAATGAAAGAAGGAGTTTATTGTTTTATTTATCAGAAGAAACCGCTCTAAAAAATGTATATGGATGTACTTATTGATTGTCTGTTAAGAAATTAGATAAAAATATAGAGGAAAACACACTGTCTACTAGTTTCAAGGTATAATTGAAAATGACCTCATCCACATATGGATCCAGATCTTATTTAAAAGTAAACTTTTTTATCAACTCTGCTGACAAAAAAGCTGTCTAACTAACAACAGACAGATAAGTGAAATCACAAGATGTTGGGGGGGACAGGTGACAGGAAAGGGTTGTTATGCGAGTAAAAGTAATGTACCCTTAGATTAATGAGCACTGCAATATTATTACAGATTCATGGATATTTTTGTCATACGTGTACATAGTTCACATGGCTCAGCCCTTAAAGCGGATGACAAGACCAATTGCTTTTCCTGTTTTGTGCCATTCGGTTTGGGAATTGTTGGGGTTGGGGTTGCTTTGATGAGTGACATACCTGACATTAAATTTGTTTCATACAGGCAGCTTATGATTGTACATGTCTTTTTTCCACAGATGTCATCTGGGTGATCCTTAGTGTAGAAGTCGGAGGCCTCCTCGGTGTGACACAGCAGCTCTCCTCCTTCGAGACAGAGTTCAACACCCAACCCCAGCGTAATGTGCAGGAAGACTTCAACCCCTTTGCCTCACCACAGAAGAACAAACATGAAGCCACTGACAACAGCTTTAGAGATCCTGGTGGAGCCTGGGAACATACACAAGAGCCAATCCAGCAAGATCAAAATGGACTGTCTCACAATGCTGTAAATAGGGCATCAAATGGTCTTCAAACCAATCTGTCAGTTGTGACCTATGGTCAGGTATGTATGCATTAACCCTCAAATTCACTAGAGGTTAATCCTTCCTTATCCAGACTCATACCATAATCACTTAAAAGGCTGCATCACTGCAGTGGAACATAGACTGTCCTGTGGCTGCACAGAGCAAGTGGAAGTTAAAGTAATCCTACTCTAAAATGTCAATGGGAGCCTCTAGCTCTGGTAGTCATCTGGCTTATCGGTTATGATGTACCACAGATAACCTGTGAAGGTAAACAAAGCTTTTTGAAAAAATAATCCAGGTAAAGTTCTATACTCCCGTGGGATCACGCTCGTGTGGGCAGGGTCAAAGAGACAATTCAGGGAATCCCACATGACGTTTTGCCGTAGGTTTCTTAAACTTTGTTTCATTACAGATTGTTATTAGGTTTGTAAAGTGAAATTGGCAAAAATGATCTTTTTACAAGTTCCACACGCTGCCAAGCACCAGATATTATGGTGTGAAGGGGAAAATGCACGGAAAGGGGCAGTAGCATGGCTCCACATGAAACACAAGACCTCCTTTAGGATGACAGTAAATCTTCCTATTAATCCGTTTATCTTCTTGGCAGGTAAATTTTGGTGTTCCACATAAGCTTCCTCCAGCGCGCCGGGACTCTCAGAGGTGTCCCATCACTTTTGTTTTGTATAGTTGGTCTCTCATCTTGTCACCGCTTTTGGCAGTTTTTTCCTGCCGTAAACCACATTGATGCGTTGTTGTTTTCCAAACCATTTTTCTTTACTGCAATGTCACTGCATTTCTACCAAACGTAGATCGTTTTACCCCTGAGGCTTTCTCAGTATGTGGTCCATTTTGCTGTCTATTTCGTCTCAATCAGGACTTTTGAGTTTGCGTTGCCTCATTAACATTTTTATTGTGGTTAGCTGTGGCCTGCCACGTGGCCACATATAATACCACGAGAATGGGATTTTGGTGCACCAATCAAATCCACGATGACTTTATGAATGAGTTGAGATCACCGTGGTGGAGATTAAGCGTGGGAAAAATCATTTAGTTTTATGAATATGACCCATTATTCTGTGGCCACAGAATAATGCGTGCACAGTTCAATATTTCTAATTGATGTATTTGATATTCAGTATTCAAACCTCCGGCCTGTCCACTGCATCAATCATTAAAAACAGAGACGGGCACGAGAGGAATGACAACAAATGAAGATTATTATTATTGGTTATTAGTCCTCTGATCATGTTCTCTGATCGGTCCTTCCCCCATTACTTAACCCATGTCGTACTTCAGCTTTTTTTTTTTGGGTGGCTAGCTGGCCACTCTAGAAACACCACTTTTTAAATCGTGGCCTCATTCAAAATGTGAGAAAAGAAAGAAACAGTGACTGAATGCTACTTTTCTTATCGATGCCCAATCTGCCCTGCAGCATTTATCACAACAGGTGAAGTGTTAAGAACAGGTCACACCACATCCCAAACTCCTCATTTTCCACAAACTGTCATTCCTTTATGTTCACATTCCATTCTTGAATTGGTCATACTTCAGGGGGGTATGGGGTGGGGGGTTCCAACCGGTGGTCTGTGTCCCCCCCCAGAGGTATTGCAGGTGGTCTGTGACAGTGGTGTCAGTAATGTAAATTTTATTTCTTGTTAGATAGTAACAGTATTTTAAAAAATTAAGCCCCCTGTGAAGCTCTGGGACAGGCTGTCAGTCAGAATTTCCTGAGTGTACCGCAAAACCAATGAGGTGTCTTAACTTTTTCAACCCCACCCTCTGTGAGAGTGGATTATCCACACTGTCGTACCTGAAGAATAAGCACAGGAGACAGAAAAGGACACGAGACCGAGACTGTCTATGTCTACCACTGGACTGACAAGAAGACACAGATTAGATTGTG
>OMNV01021421.1:0-11928 GCA_900303265.1 Brotula barbata | reverse complement strand
GTGTGTTGTTTTTTTTTATGTGTTGTTGTTGCTAGTTTTCGTCATATAGAGGTGAGTGTGTGTGTGTGTGTTTTTATTTATTTTTGTGTGTTGTTGTTGCTAGTTTTCGTCATATAGAGGTGTGTGTGTGTTGTCATTTATTTTTGTGTGTTGTTGTTGCTAGTTTTCGTTTTATAGAGGTGTATGTGTGTGTGTGAGGCGAGCGCGCGTGAACACGGCACAGAGAGCCAGGGAGCAGCCAGTCGGGTCTGGGGGAGAGCGGGGAGGGAGAGCGGTGGAACCGGGACAAACCAACCCTGGTGACCGACCAGGACACAGCGGTACAAAGTACAGAGCAGAGTAACGGAGACTTAAATTAAATTAAATGGTCGAATTTATATATGTATTCATATATATATATTTTTGCTTTATTTGTTTGCTGCTGTTATAATTTAATGTTTGTTTGCTTTACATTATAAAATAATTTACCCTTACCCGCATCTTGGAGGAACTATCCTGCCAGAGTTTTCCCCTATGGAACAGAGAAAGAAATAAAAAGACAAACAAACGACAGGTTTCATCTGTTCCATAACCGTGCAAATAATTACCAAATGCACAGACAGGGTTGAAAAACGTGAATACACCCCAGAAAAATGAAATTTAATGAAATGTGAGTCATTGGCTTTATTTACACCGCAGGTCTTAATGTGCACAAACACAAACACACATACACAATGACTGATCAGACCTGCATCTCAGGATTTACAGTAAAAGGTAAAAGTTTATAAATCAATCAAACAATTTTAATAATCACATGCACAAACCCAAAAAAAGTGACAGAAAGTCTTTAATTGCCTGTGTAGAATAAAATAACCTGCTGTCAGACGGAGCGCAGTGGTACTCGTGCTGTGCTCTGGTCCAAAAGTAACTTCTTTTATTAGGCGCAGATGTTACTGAAGGGATGAATGTTCCATGCTTCAGTTGCCACAGTAATAAGGACCATTAAATGCTCCCAGACAAGCCGACGATGCAAGTGAATGTCAAGCAAAGGCGGCACATTCATTCCTGCTGGTGATTTTGGTCTCTTCGTTGCTCATCATCATGTCTTGTTTTCCTCAACCTACATGTTTAGTTTTCAAATAAACAATCAGGCCACAAAAAGCCATAAATCTGTATGTTTTCTTATCACACCACTCCACCATACTTACTGAGGTCTAGAGCTGTCTCGCTTGCAGAGATCTGAGGGTGCACGGTCATTCAGTTTGAACAAAGAAGATGAAGACAAATCACTCTTTCTTAGCTTAAGCCTTTTGTTCCTCTATTTACACCAGTTTACCTGTCCCCTCCTTCCTCAAAATTCAAAGCTTGGCGTTTTGGGACGCACCGTATATCGGTTCAAGAGCTTGTTCTGTCTGTTAGAGTGTAAATATCTGGAGAGCAAGGTGATCAGGTGAGGCGGGGAGGTCATTGGGTGGACTAAATGGATAAAAAAGAATCCCCGCCTGGCTGATTTATTCACGGAGATAGAATAGAAACACTCCCAACACATGCATATATTTACAGAGGCATCTCTCACCTTCATGACCCCCACAAACTAAATTTGCTGGGAGCACTGTCGGGTTAAAGAAAAGTCTGGTAAGGTTAGCTAAAATCATCGGCTGCAATCAAAAGTATATGAATTAGCCCTCATAGTTTTCTCCTGTGGAAATTTTTCGGTGGCACAAACCTTGAAGCAGCTGTGTGCTTTATTTGCAGTTTGATAAAAGGAGACTTGTATCTGAAGACCACAGCGTGACCTCCTCCATGGCACGTGAATTTATTTTATTCAGCGGTGGAGTATTGGCAAGGCCAGTATCGTTCAGTTGTTCGAAAAGTTCTTTGAAAGGGCAGAAATATAATGAAAACAGCCTATTTGCCTTGCAGTTTCTTAATTCTTGTGAACTTTTTACATACCACTACACACTTCCTCCTGTGGTTCAATAAGCCCGGAGCTGATCCTGGGGTCATTTGCATTACTTGAAGACAACCAGTCCAGTTTCTGGTTCAGTGAAATCCTGTATTTCTTTTGACAAGTCGTTTGATATTCCCATCGAGGAGTGTTGTGTAACGCTGGGCCGTCAGGTTATTCTTTACAGGAGGTGTGAATGAGAGCGGGATGATGGACAATAGTTACAGGGTCCTTGTTAAAGCGGCTCTTGTTTTCGCCTCCATGGCCTCCGTGTCCTTACCTCTGTGACCTTAAACTGTAAGGCATTCATCCACCACAACTTGAAAAGATCTCAAGGCTTTAACACTTGAGTACCTACAGGCTACACAAAAACATTTATTTAATTATTTTTGTAGGGATTGTGCCATTTAATATAGTTGCATAAATGCTAATAAAATCATAGCGACATTTATAGAATAAGCAAGGATTTATAGGTTAACTAAAATAAATACGAGTGTATTTTTCTGTTTTGTTTTTTTTGGAGATGTTTGATTTCTGCGTTGCAGTTAAGCAGATGTTACTGTGCGGCACTAAAGTGTATGTACGTTAGTGAAAAAAGTGGGTTTCAATTACACAATACTAGGAGAAACAAAACGTATCATTAATTGTTATTTATATAGACCAGTCAGACATTAAAGGCTCTTAAAAGGAGAAGGTTTGTTTCCCACCATATAAACTGGAACTCTGAAATTGTGAGAAAATATTTTGTGCAGTCCAATCCATTATGCGTCACTCAAAGTCCAGTCGATCTCTTTTCTTTGTTGTTTCTGTGTTGTTCTTTTTACAGCTTCTCTCATCGTTATTTTCCGTGAAAAGTGAGGATTAATTCAATTAGCTGTGAATCTGTCCTCAATGTTATGGGCAGGCTGCCACAGTTTATCATCAGGACATCACTGTCGTCCAGTCAGATCCACTGAAGACCCAATTAGAGTGATGAGACACAGGTTGAAAAGCTGGTTAAAGTTAGTATGAATTGTGCAGTGCTGTCGTGCTTTCACATTCCTGTGAGGGACATGAGGGGGCGACCAATTATGATAACAAGACAATATCTGTAGGAAGGGAATGAAAATAATGAAACGGAGGTTTCCTGTGGATTTATTCTGCTTGGTTTGGTTGGTTTGCTGATGCCAAGACATTCAAAAACAGCAGTTGTAGCCTTAAGCAGCATTATTAATTCCCAATAAAATAGAGTGAGTGAGGGATGCGCAGTACAGAGGATTCCTCCTAGAACATGCACTTGAATTCAGTCCAATGCGCTTTTGCACCGTGCAGTATGCATGTCTGAGCTCCTCCCTCCAGGTACGGAAACTACTCCAGCTTCTCGTAGAGCCCAGGGCGAGGCAGGCATAAGGGGATGGAATGTATATCACGCACATATGGTGCCGAAACAAATTTAGGAAATAGGCTGTCATCAAATAATAAAATTATTCATGTTTGAGAGAGCAGTACTGGAGGTATGTGAGTGGATGAGTCCAGGACCTTTCCTAGTGGGATGCCTCCGTGTGTGCTTGGTGTGCCTGTGGACAAAGCCTTGTTACTGTCTCTTCCTCTTTTTTCCTCATGGTCACACAAAGATGTATTGGAAGCAAATAAAAGCTGGCCAGGGTATGATTTAATGCAAGCTGGATTTGGATAAAAAGGCCAATTACGGCTTTGATGGATATATATTAGGTGTATTTCTAAATACAGATGGTTTCAAAGGACTGATTATGGAGGAAGATTCGAGTATTACTCTGTCGAAAAAAAAGAATTGACCTCAGAGTTTTTGCTCACAAATGATTTTTGATCTACAGCAACTCCATTTCTGAAAATATTATCGAAACTTGAAAATCCAGCCTGTGCTACTGAATTATGCATTTTTATTTTTATTTTCAAATTATTTTTATCACAGTGCTAAGGACATTACAGGAACAAGCAGCACATTAACAGAGACTAAAAGACAGAACATTGAGGCTGGGAACATTAGGACAGGGCATGACTCATATGTCACAGGTGATGAGGTAGAGGAAGAGCAAAGAAACAGAAATAGAACCAGACTAAAAAATTGCACATGGTAAGGCCAGAGAGAAAATGTATGTAGAGCCAAGTCTATATACTGTTTATATATATTTATATATACAGTATATATTTATATATTGAATTGAATGAAATGTGCTTTTATTTTCTATCCCATTCTGTTTGCTTTTAAATTCAGTTATGAAGGGCACGACTCCTATAACCCTTGGTATTAATGATTGTTCAGACCCAGAGAATGGATGGCTCTGGTATGGATGTAACATAATAGCTGAGCTGTAAAGCCACGTGCACATGTGGAACTTTGAGTACTGGCTGACTGAATGTTTTTCTTCCAGTCAGTAGCCGTAGTTTGCACTTTATTCGCTGATGAGACAACTGCTGATCAATTCCCACTGGTCCAGATAGGCACGTAAATGAATTAATTAGAGCTTTATCCAAGCAGTAGCTGAATACGATGCACACTATGCAAGCACTAGAAAAGACAAGCCGCGCTCCCTGTACCCTGTCTGCCTTCATCCCATCAACGCAGACAGACCGCAGCGTCCTCTCTCTCAAAACAAGCCACTAAAGAGGAAAAAGGGGAAAAAAAAGACACACCACCCCGCCCACCAAACCTCGGGCTCTGCTTTTTTTAACCGTCCGCCTCTGCCTCAGTACTCAACCCCCCACAACCCTCCACTTGCATCCCAAGGCCATACGTCCAGGCTGTGTATGACAGCTCGCAACATTCCCTGCCACAAATGTTTTCCCAGAGCATCCACATCCGTGACCCCATCAGCAGCTAAAACCTCCCACAACCCCTGCTGGAGTGTGCCTCTCACTTTTTTGAACGTGTCAACAATTTCTGGCTCATTGGCTGGCTGGCCAGACATTATGGCCCGGAGATGACTGCTGTGTGTGACGTGTGTGTAGATGGCTGTCTTTGTGTTGTGTGTTTGTATGTTTATGTCTTTTTTTCCCCGTTCTTTTTATACATGACGAGGGGAAAAAGGGCCATGTCATTCTTCCACAACTTAATCAGGAGCTACACACAGGAGAGGGCTGCTGCAGCATGGACCTCCCTGATCATGTTAATGAGGTCCTCTGGCTATGGAGTCATTGAAGTATAATTGACTTGTTCGTCTCTTATTTTCCTAATAGACACTCTGACCCGGAGCACGTTTGTTTCGCTATGAGAAATGTCAAGAAGGATTGGAAGTTTTCTTCGTGTGCCCATTAAAACTGAAGGCATGCCACCCTGTCTCCGGCCAGCCAGGGCCGCCATTGGCTCCCTGCCTCATTATGCAGACGCCAAATGTAAATAAATGATTTGCAGATTGCTGCCACCCCCATCGCCCCTCCCGATCTTTCCCCAAACTGCATTCCGCTCTTTTCTCAGGGCTGGAATGGTGGACAGTAAGGAAGAGAAGAGGAGAAACGCTCCAAAAACTGGACCTATCTAAAGACTTTAAACCTTGTTTTAATAGGACACTATTGTAAACTATAAATGCTGGCCTTAGATGATTTGTTTTGATACTCCCTGACCCCTAAAATGGGCTGAAATTAAATATGAACTCTTTAAGTATTGCTGCACACGAAGAGATTTTCTATGACATGCGCTTCAGATGAGAACATTTTTTTTAGTTTCAGGACAACTGAGGTTTGTTTTTCTTCTCCTCAATTCCCATTTTCGGTTTCACAAAATTGGCCTTGCTTATGTCTCGCAGGATTTTTTGTAGTGTACAAAACAGCGATAGCGTGCACAGAGCATAATAACGATTACATAGGTAGCAATTATCAGAGGGCGTGTTCTTGATGTGAAAACCTGGCGAAGCGCATTGATGTTGTTACACCCATGTACGTCTCTGGGCTTTCAGGACCGATCAGAATCAAACGGGGCTGTGTGTAACGCGCAGGGACAATTTGTGCCAGTGAAGGCCTGCCGAGGGTGAACCAGTGATTGTGCTCACATCCTTGTGGATAAGACGGGGAACATATGCGCACATCAGCCACCTATGCATGTCCACCGTGAATCATACAACAGTCATCCAGGTACGGATGACTGACCACCCCCCTCGCCCCAAATGGAAGGTAACTAGACTTGAAGATACGTGAAGACTTTTCGCCTCTCGGTTCGTACTGACAGGCAGGGAGTCCGAGTTATTGAAACTCTGTGCGCCCGTTATCAAGGTCATTGATACTACTTGGTTTGTTAGTAAGAACAGATGTTGGGAGATGTCACACAAGGCAAAGTCTCCTGTTGAGGAAAGAAAGGACAGCATCGTACTTGAGCGGAAAGTGCTGTCGTAGACGTCCTCCTCTGTTGAGAGAAGGTTTCTCTACTCTGACGTGGATTGCGTCCTTCATCTGTACGCCCTGTTCAAAATATGCATGTTGTTGTCCTCAAAAGATTGTCCCTTGTCTTTTAGGTGTAGGTAAACTGCTGAGTGTAGTCCTTAGGAGTTGGGCTTTGTTGAGCCATGCTTTGTTTAAGTGTTGTTTCGGTTCTACCAGTATTCCTCACTGCCCTGCACTGCATGCGCTCACATTTCTTTTCCTGTGTTCTTACGGTCTTACGAGTGGACAGGTTTCTCGCTAAGTGTGTTACTGAATTTGTTGTTAGTTGAAAATCCTCCTGAGTTTCTCACATACTCAAGTTGCGGATGACAAGGTTGTTGCGTTTATTCTTCTTTTCTCCATGACCCACAAGGGTGTTTTTCTTCCTGGTTATTGTGGCTGTTTTCACAGTGGTCCATTTGGGTTATCTGCGAGCTTCAAGTGTGTCATTCAGGTGTTTCTGCTCCGTATTTTGGGCCTGTGCACTTGTTGGTTCGTTATCAGCTCGGCAGTGCAGTCTCCTGATATCAGTATGAGCACAAAGGGAGAAAAAACGCACATGGGCCTTTGGCTCTGGCCAAAACAGATACAAGATCAAATAATAACAAGTCTAATAAACTCCTTTCAAGCATTGTTGCCCCATGCAAAGTTGAGAGAGTGAGAGTGAGTGCAATGTGTAAAGCAGGTGAACTTAATCAGGTAAATGTGGAGAGACAGAGGCTAAGAGCAAAAGCCAATCAGTGAAAAACTGCGGAAAAGAAGTGAAGTAAAAGAAGTTAGGTATGAAAGAAAATAGGGATCTTTACTACAACCGCCCAGATTTCTAGTGAGAAATCCGATCAAAGACTAAACCGTAATGAAAGGGTGTCTTCAGGTAGGGCAAGAGGTAGAACCAGATGAGCCACAGTTGGGACATAAGACTCGTCTTTGACTACAACTTCAGCTGACCTGATGGAGCCATCTCTGCCAACATGAATGAGTCCAGAGGTCCTACACAGCCAGGGACATAAATAGAGTAAACCACATGGTTTAACTATTTGGAACTGTTTGGAACTGTAGAAAAGGTGTTGAGGACATCGCAGAAGCCAAGAGGACGACAATATTAGCATCATGCTAAGCCAAGTAGTAGGTGTTAATATAATAAGATTATTCATGTGTTTTGCAGCAAAATGGCATAATTTAAGTAATTGTAGAAGCACTGAGTACTTTAAATCAGGTAAATGAGGAGAAATCAGGGGAACTTAATCAGGTAAATGAGGAGCGACAAAGGGTAAAAACTATAGCCAATGATGAAAGAAGAGGGGAGAGCCAGTGAAGACAAGGAAGTGAGGAATAGAAGAAAATAGGGATCTTTATTACAGAGCCGCCGTAGCTCACGAATGGAAGAATAGGTTCAGTTCTTTGATTTGCATTCATCTTGTCGTTGGATCAAATATCATTTTTAATTATGTGAATCTGGTTTCAGGGATCACAGTTAAGGTTTCAAGGCATGGTGACGCCGTGAGGTAATACTCAATTTTTTCATCTTGAATTCTTTATTTGATGGTTTACATTGAATAATTTTTTGGAGGATGAAGCGGCCAGGACTGTACCTTTGCTGACCTGCGTACTTTTGTTCCATGCCCCAAGATCCTCTTTTAACTGAGTCGAAGCCCATTGTAAGAAAAACCTTCAGTAACTCAATGTGTACATTTCTGCTAGAGGTCCTTTAGATATTTAAAACAATATGTGATGTGGACACAAAACTGAAAAACTCGCTTACTTTTCTGTGGCCTGCACAGAAAACTTGCTGACCTCTTTGCCTTCAGAGATGTTGTGCTGTAGAAATGTATGAATAGTGGATATGCAGGTTGGATGACTTGATTTTGTATTTTTTTTGATGCGAGGAAAGATTTCTAGAGACTTACCCACTTCTGACCCACTCTACAATGTCTAACTATTCATAAAACCTCTGAACAATTAAAGACTCCACACTCTACACTGGGACCATCATAATGGACCAAACTTTGGAGAATTTATGCTCCTGCAGTCTAAAGGAGTCTAAAGTTTCATTGAATTTTGCTTTTTTGCCACTCAGACAGCTCCACTGTAGGAAATCCATTGCGAGACTGGACAATACATCTTTGTCGAACAGTAAAAACTGGCATTTCTGTGACTAACAAAGTTAAAATGTTTTTCCTCACTAGTATTTTCTGGATTCATGCACACTATTGTTATTTCTGGAATTTCTTCCATTACAATTTTTTTCCTTTAACAATCAAGAATTTTCTGTAGAAGATAGTAAATTGACAGGAAGAAATTTATTTGAAATATCATAAAACCATCTCGAATTAGAAAAAATAACAAACCTCATCATCGTGACAGCATATGCTACCGGGAATATGTAAAGCACTTATCAATTGATAAATTAACAGTTTCATTTTTCTCTGAATTTGGCTATGATGTGCCAAACAAAAAGCCGAAATGTAAACTGTCATTTATTAGAGATGACGACAATGGGTTTGGGAAAAAACAGAGTCTTAGACCCATTTCTAAAATGTTCTTCATTGAACACACAAATAAATGAAGGCAGAAATTCTCTGAATCAGTTTTTAGTCATGATTTTCCAGAAAATTGCAGAATTTGATATTAAAAAAACAACCTCAAAATTGTAGAACGGGGGTGGTGGAAAACAGGATTCTAGAAAATTCAAGAATGTAGAAAATGTATTCCAATTCTCAACTTTTAAAAGCCAATCTTTACCATTATGTCTATTCGGATGATAACGGCAAGGATTTCTAGCTTTTTCGACGGCAAAGCAAAATTTTCTGAAAAATGGAACTATAAAAACTTCAATATTCAATCTTCCCACAGTCTTTGTCAATCTGCTTTTTTCCCCTGTTGTAACCAGTATCAAAACTAACAACTGTTGAAAAAATAAACACAATTACCACTATCATTTTAAAACAGATTTTTGATTAAGCACTAAAAGTGTACTTGAGCTTTAGCTTGTGTGTAACGTTAGTGAAGTACCATTGTCATTCCTCACTTGTTGTGCACCAAACGAATCCCCTATTTAACAGACCAACAATTAAACTACATTCAGTTAATGCAAAATAGATAAGAAAGAACTGGTGAGAAAGGCATAAAGAAAGCCTGAACAATGGTGGGATAGGCTGAAAGAAACATTACATGGATCTGAATATGAGCGAACACTTCATGCACACACACTCACACACACACATACAAGGAGGGACTGAAGTGTGTGCTTTAATTACACAGCATGAAATGTGCAAGTTTGTGATTTCACGTGGTCAGCGCTAGTGTAATTTGTAATTTTGGAGAGGAGAGCTGGATTATTTTTCCATTCTGCTGTAATTGGATATTCAAGCCAAGGCCGCGCTGGTCACTGTCTCCATCTTCTAATTACAACCAATTGAATAATTACATTCTCCTTTGAAACCCCAAATCACCTCCTAATCTAATAGTCATTTATATGTAGGAGGGTGACACTGACAGACCTCCGCTTCGCAATACAAGCGCATCCAAACCAAATTACTGCTAATGGTCACCACTGGCTATGAAGAGCTACACGCAGTCACACAATGAAACATTTGTAGGGCTGGCTCTACAGATCAATATTCACGTATGTGTATAGATGTAATGAATATTTATCTTATTATGTATATGTTGCTGCTGCTTATTGTATTGACATTGTGGTCAATCCACGCACACGGGGGTTCCACTCAGCATGCACTACCAGGAAGAAGACGCTCGCTAGCTTTCCTGCCCCTTTCCGTACTCGTGTGACTGTGAAAAACATCATTATAAAAGACATATTAAACATTGTAGATTATCATTTATTTCACACATCAATCACCCACTCACCTACATCCAGGCCAGACAACACTGACTTTTTGGAGATGTCACATGACTGATTGAGGATAAAATAAAACATTTAATGCCATACTGCAATAGGGGCAGTAATGAGCATAGAAAAAAATACGCATAAGAAGAAATGATACATTTATTGCAGGGATTTTATCTATTTCAAGAGATCATTTTTATTATAATATTTATAATTAAGATGACCTATGTACAGAGTGCACGGGGCACAATAATGCTTTGCTTTTTAAGGTTTTCCTTCATATCATAATCTTTTATAACATGATTTGAGGACCTGCAGGTCTTCACACAGACGCCACGCATCGATTTTTTTTATTTGACACAAGAGGAAGAGAAAGCAGCAATTGTGCGTGCATCATGTTTTCATATTTTATTGTGAAGGTTGGAAATGATTTGATCTTATTCAGGCTTTTATTGAATTTGCCTCTTGCTTTATGATTATTATTGGAATTTTAGATCATTCTCTTTGTCTCTTTATCCTTTTTTGCCAATCAAATGTCTGTGATCTACTATCATGTAGGAGACAAATACTACAATATGAAAAAATTCACTAAATGATTTAAGTCCTTGCTAATGTCAACAACACAAGACAATACATCAACTCAAGATGAGTCAAAGTAGTGAACTGTTGAATATATTTCATATTGTATCCATGATATCAATGATATGATTAGACAGAAATCAGTGAAAAACAGTAATTCAGACATGTGACTGTTATTATTAAGTTATTGTGATCATCCAAAAATGAACCAGCTTCCTGCCTGTCCAGTGAAGTCACCATATTACACAACGCATGCATTAACCAAGAGAAATGGACAAACTGGTGAGGCTGTAACCTTTGACTTTTCATTAAGGCTTGCAGAATCTTCCCATCGGTGCTGGTAATCACAGCTTGGATCTTCATTAAGTGTCTGTGTGTAAAGTGTGTGTTTGTTTCCTTTTCTGGTCCTACGTTAGTGTGTATTCATTTGTATATGAATAGATTATGACTGTGGGGGTACACGTGTCCTTGAGTGTGTGTGTGTGTGTGTGTGTGAGTGTGTGTGTGTGTGTGTGGGAGAAGCAGCGCGTGTTGAACATGTGCTGGCGTTCTCAGAGGAACAGCAGGGCTCTAATAAGGACTAGTCCTGGATGGCAGCTGGTAAACTCTGTCCTCAGAATACGTGTCCTTTATTCATACACAAAGGAATGCAAATTAGTCCCAGTGCCGAGTGGACACTGAGAACGGATCCACATGGCACACACACACACACACTTATACGTGCATTGAGAGCTGCACCGCAATGCAACTTCTCTCGATCAAAAGAAAAACAAGCAGGACTAATGACAAGGCCCACCCGCACAGCTGTTTTGTTTGTTTGTTTGTGGCCGTGGGTGTGTATGTGTGTGTGTTTTTGTGTGTGTGTGTGTGTGTGTGTGTGTGTGTGTGTGTGTGTGTGGTGGGGGGGTGCGCCTGTGGGTAAGTCAAAGCACGTGCGGTCACCGTGGGTCACTTTCCGCACTTGCAAAAAGTCTGGCAGAAGACTTGAGAGCAGAAAATGTGGAAGAGAAAAAACTCACACACACACACACACACACACACACCACACACCCACACACACACACACACACGCACACGCACACACACACATCCAAGAGCTAAAATGCTGTATGGAGTGCCAACCGGTGACCTCATCACCGCAAACAACTATGTTTTATTTAAATTCAAGCATTAAAGTTCTAGTTGATCTTTCATGATTTTATGC
>OMNV01021420.1:0-12157 GCA_900303265.1 Brotula barbata | reverse complement strand
ACCCCCTCCCAGCCTCTGTTAACCCCTCTCTTTGTTACCACCCCCCTCGACCGTCACCTCTTTCCGTCACCCGACTTTCCTCCTTCCTCTCTTTCCAGGAGGAGAAACAATGAAAGATGTGACTTTTTTTTATCATTTTCCTTCTCTATCTCATCTGATTTTTATCTAGATCTCTAGCAAAACATTGAAATCATCCAAATCCATCTTTCTCAATTCAAATTTCCATAATTTCTCATCCCTGTCCCCTCTCTCTCTATTAAATACATCTGTATTCCTTGTGCACTTTTTTTGTTTTCTGACATCATGACACAGGCAAAATTCTTTACACAGATGGTATGTATGATTGTGTGTGTGTGTGCATGTTTGGGCATGTGCGCAGTCAGACAGTTACATTGTTGACTTTCTACATACTGGATGAGGAGGAGAGTGACAGAAAATGAGCAGGACAGATGGAAGGACAGGGAGAAACGGACTTGGGCAGATGGGAGGAGAGATAGAAAGGGAAGCAAAGAACAGTTGAGTCATGTGCAGGAGAGGTGTAGAGAATGTGTGATATTGAGATTAGCACTGTGACAGAACAGAGTGGGAATGATGATCTACGTGAAAAAGAGGAATAAATAGATAGAGAGGGGGTGTGAAAACAGCATTCAGAGCTTTTAAATGGATGTGTATGATGATTTGCCAAAGGCAGCAAATCATGCATTACCTATCCAACGCCTGTGCTATGGGTATACATATATAGATGTGTGTCAGCTGCCTCCCTCTCTCTCTCTCTCTCTCTCTCTCTCTCTCTCTCTCACTCTCTCTGTGTGAGGCAGAGGAGATAAGGATATAGGCTACTGCAGGGGTCAGCTTCACTCTGGGCTATTGACTCACATATCCTGAACCTGGACAAGCACAAACGCTACTCCCTCTGATATGTGTAATTGCCGCTGACGTGGAGTCAAACGTCTCCATCCCCTTCCTCCTTCATTCTTCTACACATCCTCCTATGTGTGTCTCTGAAAGTCTTTTTCATGCTGCTGTCAGTTTTTCTTTTCAAGGTGCGCTTTCTTCTATGAAATCCTCTGTTAATCTGTATCCATCCTGCTTTACCTGTCTTTCCTTGTCAACACGATATTTGGCTGCTGCTTTCTCTGCCTTCTCTGTATCGACTGTAAAACATGGTTAACTCCGTGCGCAGGCCGAGGCAGATTCATACACTGACATGCCAACGCACACGCATACGCACACACCTACATAGAGTGCAGCTGTGACAGTGTGAGATCTATGACACGCACCATCAGTGCGAGGCAAGGTCAACCACAGAGGGAAGAAATTCTTGACACTAATCTTACCTATGATACATGGGCCATTGACAAAACCCCTCGCTTGGTATTTCCGCTATTTTCTAACTCTTCTATGCACGCGCACACACACAAAACACATTTACACGACTGCTAACAAAGCAAACAGAATGACAGTAGAACCACATTGCAGCACCTGACACAGATGACTTATAGTATGTTCCTGTCTGCATGTCTCTTGTTCTCTTATCTTGGCTGAAAATGTATTGCATTTTAATGTGGCAATTCCTGTTTAATATGATCATCAGGGGACCCACACATTCCTGCAATCAGTGACTTTCGTGTACCTGTCACTATCTGCCTATCCTCCCCTGGCTGTCATGTGGGTTGCATTTCAAGGATGACGACTAACATAATGTCTTATCCAAAGATAGTCCACATCAGCAAATGGAAATTGGGGTTTCCTATGTCATTCATAATTGCTAAGTATGTGTGCATGTGTGTGTGAAAACCATGTTATGTATCATCTACCCACATGCAGTCGCCTAATGACTTGGACTGACAATGGAGGTTAACTTACATGCAGACTGCATGGAGTTTGATGCACGCGGAAAGAAAGGAAATTTGTATGTAGATAAGATAAAGAGGAGACAGGAGGTGGATGGGGGCAAGAGAGACATGGGGATGTTGTTATAAAATTGTGCATCATCTGAAAAGATGTTCTCTTTAGGGTAGACATTATGTGATTATATTAATTGAGCCCATGTGAAATAGATTTTAACACAGTTGATCATTTATTTACTTGAATTCTGTTTTAGGATTTAGTATGGCCGGTATGGAGTCTCTCTGTGCCTTGTGCCTTGAGTGTTTGTAATCCACTTCACAAAGTAAAACCCTGCACATGTTCCCAACCGTATTCAATTATTTACTATTCTTTTTCGCTCTCTCCTGCAATTACCCCACATTCTCTCTCTCTCTCTCTCTCTTGCTCTAATCTCCCTTGTCTAGACCACCATCACTGAGCTGTTTGTCCTCGCTGTGTCTCGATTACTTCTCCTCGTGTCTGCCTTCTTATGTGTCCATTCCCCTTGACAAGCCTATCAATCTCTCAGAGGTGTGCCACTAGCTATTGTCTTTCTACGTTACACACCCTTCGCTTTTTATGGCATCTCCAGCTGTGGATTCGCTAACTGTCAGAGATTTCTGAGAATCTTCTTCCCCCAAGGGTAGTCTGGCTGTGTATGGCAGAGTAGTGTGTACCAGTCTGACACCTACTGGGAGCTCCGCAGTACTGCAGTCTAACGCTTGGCTTTGAATGAAAGCCAAATTGGCAACAGAGAGATTTTTCCTCAGAGTGCTGGGTGAGGGAAATATGTTCTGCTGTCACAAATATGCAGGTTCTTATCCCCTTTCAAGTATGCTTGGAATTTCTACTTGATCTCTTAATGGTTTCCATGCAAACTAACAAGCAGCAGCATCAAAGCTATCTACCTTCAATCTCAGGCTGCAATTATAGGAGAAACAACTGTGTCCACTGTAATACAGTGGAGAAAACACTTCACCAAAAAGTCAGCATTTGCTCTAGGCAATCTATTCCGGTTATTAATTCACACGCACGACCCTTGTTTTCAAAAGCGCTTTTACTTGTGTGTGACCAATTAAATCCTTTACCTTTGAAAGACAGAGGGGGGGAGCGAGAGAGGGAGGGAGAGAGAAATGTGGTACTTTTGAGAGGAGAGAGGAGAGGAACGGTTCATTCCAAGGTTTGGCTGCATTCCAGGCCGTCTGGCTCTGATTCTGACGCCCTCCTGTTTTGCTTTTTTCTGTTTTTTGTCTTACCTCCAGACTGCCTGGACCCCGACTGCCTTCTCCCTGCCTGATCCAAACTTCATTCTTCATGGCACCGCTACACCACCCATCATCTCATGGCAGCAGACACAGAAGAGGGGAGTGATTTGTCACTCACCCCCTTCACACCTAACTTTTAAAACAGAGACCATGAGTTCTCTGTGATTGTAAATGACAAACGCTGAGCTCTTTTGCATGAATTTGTCACTCAGCAGGCCAGAGCCAACATGTATGGGGGCACATTTTTCTGAGTGCAGCCCCAGTGCTGCTGCTGCTCTGGGTGGAAAATCAACACATTTTTGTCCCATTGGAAGTGGGGAGAGCCTGGAAACATTCCTTGTGGGACAATGGGCTATCAAAGACCCCAAGGACCACTCCCTGTAGTTCAGGCGGACATGAATCAGGCAGCAGGTTACACAACAGATACGGCAGTTTTCTTTCTGGTGTTGTAGAACTACAGCTGGTGTCACAACCACAATTAATTGCTACTTGTGTTGTCTTGTTACAAAACCAAACATTGTGTAATGATGTGTGTGTTAGTACCTCACTGCAGTCTCAGACCAAAAGAATTCATCTTACTGTGTTATTTCGTCTTTGACAAAACAAACTTACAGAGATAACCTTGAGATTTACCTTGTTTTAAGGTTTTTACAGACAAGACTGTGTCACCGTTTTTAATCAGGACAGAATAAAGCCTTGGTATACAAGGAAAGTGCAGTTCTAAGTATTGGAAAAAAGAGAAATGATCTCATTCTACTGGCACCTTTTTTCACTTCATGTGGGTGCAAAAGCAGAATTACATATTTTTTGCAGTGTATACAGACTTGAACATGTGACTATGGGGAAGTAAAGACAGATAAGTGCTTTTCATATTGGCTCTTCTGAGCTTGCCTTTGAGGAAAGTCAAGGCGAAAAACATTTTCAGAAAGTGAACATCAGGCATAAAGCAGCCCTGTTTGAGCATAGTTACTTCAGCCCTGTGTTTAAACCCCTGACCGCTTCTGGAGTCTGTATTTAATCAAGCCTCTAGCCCCATTATCTCGCCCTCCCTCTTTCATTCCCTCACTCTGACCTTACAAGGAGAGGCACAGGGTTGATGTCATTGAATGAAGAATGCTGCAAGAATCCAGAGAGAAACGAGAGGAGGAGGGGGGTCTGACTGGACAAGTTATGAACACACAAACACACAGAGAAAGAGGGAGAGAAAAGGAGAGAGAGAGAGGGGTGGTGTTTACATAGTAATATACACGTCCTGAGCCAAAGTCAAACGAGAAAGAACTTGTTTGGAAGGATGGTGTCATTGCAGCCGGAAAAGCACAAGGGGAGGGTCTAACAGCTGGAGAGGGAAAGAAAGAAAGACAAGTTACCATTACAGGAGAGGGAGAATACCTAAACTTTTGCCACCTTTGGAGCTTATTGGCAGGGTAAGAATTCCATGATTGTAACTGATTTTGCGGTCCGTGGCTCACTTTGGTTAGGACTGCGGCAGGTTACCTTATATGGTATGGTCTCTATCTCTTAAGTTGTCATCTTTGTGTGGTCTGACACCCTGTCCAGAATCGTCACGAGAATTTGGCTGCACTTAGAAGTTTTATACGTAAAGTAAAAAGGTATTGTTATTTCTCGTAGGGAGATACTCTGCTGTCTGTTTAGTTAATCTAGGTGGGGGTCCGTACGAAATAAGTCTGATTGACACCGAAAAAAGAATAAATAGCCGAAGAATATATGCGGAAGCTCTCGCCGGTGTGGTGTATTAACGAGTGACCACGTTATCTGGTGACTTAAGCTTGAATGTGCCATTCTACACGAATTTAACATTATTCTCTGATTAATAAAACCATTTGGAATATCGGACAAAGAATGTCAATCTGACTGTTGAGGAAGTAGATTCAAGCCGCTTGGGAGAATATACAAATACATAACATCAACTAAAACCATGCTGTGCATTGATATGATCAATCACAGAAGTTGCAAATAAGAATGCTGTTAATATTTTTAAACATCAGTATAAATCTGTGTCGTTGTCAGTCAGTTTAAGCATTTGAAAAGTGTTCATGTTACTGTGAGTACATTTCTCAGTGAAAATCTGATCGGAAATTAAATATTCCTGTCACTGCAGCCCTGCTATAGTGAACTTTCCGCCGGGATAAATAAAATCTATCTGTCAAGCTAGCTATGCAGCGACACATTCAAGATGAAGTAACCAGATAGCTAGGTCACTACCCAATCTAAAACACCGGAAGTCCAGCTAAAAAGTTGACTGAGCTAACCAGCGAAGGCAATCACAACGCTTTTAAGTAAAAGCAAAGAAAAGTGATTAAACTGATGACACAAGAGTAAAGCGGAGAACGTCTCGCTGCGTGGGTTGCGACAAAACAGGGTCTCCTTCGATAAGGGACTTGGCTGACCAAAGCTCCTAGGGGTGTGTTCGAATGGTCTGACCTGACGTTATCTTTGACGTTGAAGATTAGCCAAAGAGCTTCACGTTAGCGTTACACACACACACAGACTCGGCCGGTCAGACCGACGTGCAGGTGAGTGAAACAGCCAAATGAAAACCGGGAATTAGTCAATGCCAAGCTAACACCACAACGCTGTGGTCATATTGTTAGCTTTGCTAGCTAGCTCTGGAAACATTGTTGTGCATAGAACATGATGAAGAGTGACGTTTATTTAAGCCACATTTTCTGCTTGAGTCCACTGACCCTGTCAGCTGTCAAAGCATTACCTTACACTTGACAAACCATATCTGGTCAACAGTGTGCCAAGCTGGATGGAGAACAAAGCTATGTTTAAGTTATTGTTAATGTCTTGTTAATGCAAATCTGCTCTTAAAAATCTGTTCTCTCCGCGTGGGTATGATGTTCCGGTTTGCTGAGTCCACGTTGAGGCGTCCTGGTATGACATGGATTTAAAACAAAAACAATACGCGCGTCCTCGTTAAATTTTCTGATTTGGCTCCGTGTACGATGAGATGAGCCCAGATACGCCACAGCTCAGTGTAATACTGAGGGAGATTACTGTGGATTTAGGCCTGGACAGATATTCCATTTTGATCATATAATTTTTAAAGCCTTGAGAATGTGAAAATCCTGTGATTACCAGCATTAGCTAGACTGATGTGCAGTGATTTTTCTCTTTCGGGAGCTAAATAGGAGGGAGCTACAACCCAAGGCCATAATAAGATGTGTTCAAGAATAACTTATGGTGAGAATGCTTTGGCAAAGATTAGTCTGAGGTTATTGTGGTGTCTTTGTTCGAAAGGGTTGGGGATATGTCCTCTGATGCGTCAGTAATGAAGTGTGAAATAAGGTGCACCACCCCTTACGAATGAGGCAAAAAGTAGACTTCCTTAATTGTGGTATTCATGAGTTGAGACGGTAAGATATTTATGAGCTGATCCTTGCTGGTGCATGTCAAGCCCTTCGCGCTTGTCTCTAACTATCTTTTCACTTTAATTGGCATGCACCACCCTTTTTCACTGAACACAGTGAAAACACGCAGGGTTGGATCTCTGGCAGCGGCCGCATTGGCTGAAGTTATCAGCAGTTCTGAATTGTTGAGCATTCAGTAATTTCTTCCAACAGCAGCCTGAGCAAGAGAATAACAAAAGTTCTTAGAATGTCCAGTGACCTGTGAGATTGGGTTGTTTGTCCCTACATTAGTGACCCCCATCCTAGACAGACAAGCATTCCCTGAAACTGGGCTTGCTATTAACATCTGAACAATGGAGAGTTTGATCAACACACTAGTCACCGACATGATGACTGATCAGACCGGGCAGGAGTTCCTGGAAGGACCATAAGAAATCCTGCCTCCCTAGAGGCAGTTATGATACCTGCCATACTTTATTATTAGTTTGATTGTTTTAAATTGCCGAGTAGAGACTCCCTAGCAGATTTAGACAAGATACAAGTATCGTTTGCATCTTTATGGACATAATGCCACATGAAAGAAACCATCACAAAATGAAGAATTACTTTACCCCGGCATCTTTTAATTCTTTCTTGTATTTTTAGAGTTAAAAGACAAACAGGAACTTTTTGTTTTATGTGGTACCATGTTACACCACTTACATATGAGGTAATTAAAAAGTGGCTTTACTGTATATAAAAATAACACCAACTCCTCTCTAACCACAAGGAAATGAAGCACTGCTGGGTTAAACATTTTCCTTTTGAAAAGTGTGGAATGTTCCCCTTTAACCGCTATTGTAGTGTGAAGCCGGTGTAGGCAGACAGTCAGGCAAAACACATTGATAGTAGAAAATGCACTGCATCAAGAGCTTTGTTTTCCACAGTCAAATAGTCCCTAAGGACTTCATTCCTATTCCTTTAGTCGTTTTTCCATATACTAGTTACATTCATCCTTCATCCCATGTTTAACCGGTGCCTTATTAGATTGCTGGAATGAAAACCAGCAGTGCTGTGGTGCTTAAACCAAGGCTTAGAGCCACTTTTCTAGTCTATAAAAACTGTCCAACCATGTGGAGTTTATAAAAGCATTCAAATGTATTTATACTAAATGATCTATACTTGGGTTCCCATCTATAAACTACTTCATACCATCTTCTGCGATAACTATAAGACAGAATTTAGGTATTGCAACCTCAGTGGTGTCTTCAGCTCAAGAGATGGGAGGAAGATAAATTAAGAAAAGGCAAGAATGAAAGGGTCAAAATGGCTATGGTTATACCTCAGAATGTGAAAGCAAACAAGAATTTTAGACAGCAGGGTTTGTATTAAGAAAAATTATGAAGAAAAGCAAACCAAGAAGACATACTATACAGCACAAAAAGAGAAGCTGATCGGAGAGAAAAAGGATGATGTCATTGAGTTGTAGAGCCAAATATGTTATTGAGCTGAGGGTCTCTCCTCTGAAGGATCAGGTTTCTAGATAGATGTGTTTGTTGGGGGACTCTTGGGGTTGTGTGTGTAGCTGAGCTCACCGTATTAAATCCCCAGGACCATTTTAAGGAACAGATGGAATCTGACTTCAAATTATGGTGACTGCTGAATAATTGATTACATTATTGTGTGTCACAAGGTAGCTCGTAGCTCCTTCATGAAAAAGGCTTCATCAGAGTCTGTACCAACCCCTGTCAAATACTCTTACCAGAAAGCCATTAAAGATTTAAGTGTTGGTTAGAGTGCGGCTGATGCTCACCCTTGCAAACCTAATTTAAAACCAAAGACTTTATCTTGACTGTGACCCGTAAATGTGTTTTTTCATCAAGTGGCCACTTCATGTAGACTTGAAGTAAGCTTTTATACTTGGGCTAAGAGAGGACAGCTGTTCATATTTAGCGAAGAATCACACCAGCCTCATCGCTCTTCTTTAGTCTGGGACTTTGTTTTACAATCTATGCAAACATCCAGCCAGGAAAAGTCTCCTTTTGTGCCTGCAGTTATTTGGCAGGTAGATCAATTCTCATCTCTTTGGAGCTTCACAAACTTCCTTTTATTGTTATCAATTTTCTGAATTATTTAAATGGGGTTACAGCTGAGATTTTGTAGCTGTAACTGCACTTAGATGAAGTACTCGAGAATGATACCACTGATGACTGTAACCTGACCAACATCAAAATGTCTGAGAGGACAACATTAAATCAGTAATCGCACCACTAATTCAAACTGCTGACAAATAAAACATTTCATAGATATATATGTGTATTTTTCAAAATGGCCTTATCACAAAATTCACCACAGATGACTTCATCAGTTCAATATCATCACATCATCCTGACACGTTCATGTTTGGTTAACATCATTGAAGTTTAAGGATTTAACTCAGCAGAAAGCAGAAGAGAAGAGATTACAATGTTCTCGCTCATGAAGGAAATAGAGGTCATATCTCAAGCACATCACAAATTCTACCATGACTTCTGAAGGGATTTCTTTCTTGTCAGAACTTGAAGCTTTGCCTGTGTCCCAGCAAAGTGGAATGAGGAAACTGCTGATTGCTTCAGCTTATACTGTCAGCGAGGCACAGCTTGCATCAAAATTTTAATGGCCAATGTTTGAGCTCAGCTCTGCAAAGTTCACTTTCCCGCAGGCAGACTCCATTATGCTTACATTGTGAAAACAACGGACGATGGCACATTCTAGGCCATACTACAAAAAAGGTTTGTCCTTTAGAAAAATGTAGCTCGGTTAATATAATGTAAATAATCCACTTTTGATATAATAACTAATGGTAGTTTTGCATGCAAAACAAAGATTAAATAAATAGAACATAAAGTTTCAATGAAATGAAAGGGGCATTCACAGCCATTACGTAAAGAACAAATTCTCAGTTTGTTCTAAGTCAGTGCTTCCTCCTAATAGATAAGAGGGACTCTTAGAGGTGACATTACTATGGTGATTGTAAATTACATCTGTGACCTTTTTCTGTTTGCATTAGCTTGACTACTCCCCGTAGCTCAACTAAATCAAACTTGTACGTCCGACATAGTAAACCCCAAAGACTACAGTAGCTTTCCAATTTTTTGCACGTGCAAAAGTGCAAAAGCAGAGATCTATTTCCCGTTCACTGTAGCACCCTCACAACTGCCTTTGATAACTTTTTGCATTTTTCAAAGTTAAATACTTCCTCTATTGGGTTAATAAATGCTGACACCCTTTGTATCGTTGTAGCGTTCTGATACAGCCTTCAGCATGAGTGCAAATAAACCAAGGGCGTGTGAACATCACTATATTTAAAAAGTACGACGTCGACAAATTATAGTTGATACACTGTAAAAGATGAACAATGATACTTCATTATTGTCTAATCTTTGTGTATTTGTGGTTGCGTGGCATTTATCTTTGACACCCAAACGCCTACATAGTCCCGTAGTCATCTAATAATAGCAGCGGTGATGACACACCAACATTTTGACTATTTTAGAAATTGACTAAGTTGATTTTGCTGTTAAAACTCTGTATTTGAAAAGAAGTGAGGTGCGCGTGCTTTGGGCAGAAAGCACAAAGAAACAACTGTGTGTCTGCGAAGGTCATGTTTTTAGAGAAATGTGTTCAGACTTTGTGAGGAATCTCAACAGAGATGTTGAGGTCAACATGTCTTTAACCACTGCCATGTGTGAGGTAAATATTTGAGTTTGACATTCACATGGGCTTCTTTTGACGCACTTCACATGAAAATGTTATGGTAGTTGTTCTCACATATGTTTTAAACTGGTACAACCCTCAGTATCATCTAGTTTTATGTGATTCTAAACAGCCATACTGTATGTTAGGCGCGGTAAATTGTTTCTGACATTTGAGAGTGTTACTATGGAATGTCTCTTTATATGTCCTCTAAGGAAATTCACACATTGTTTCTTCAGTCCATTCTAGAATGTGTGCCAAGGCTGGAATAGTTTATGGGTCTCAGGCAGCACTTGCAGGATGCCTAGTTGTTGTTCAATGTTGTTTTAATTCTACTGTGTTAGAAGTCCAAATTACCCAAATTGATTCAGAATAGACCGCCGTTGTAATGAGGTTATTAGCTTGCGGGGTTGAATAAGTTTTGTGGGTATGTCGTCACCTCTGATTCATAACTGATATGCATGATACGCAGTGTCAGGGAATACAAACTTGCATATGAATAATCAGTGTGTCATTGTGGGTGCAAGAATTGCTCCATCTTTACACTTTATCTTGTGACACCACACCTTTGTTAAACATTACGTCAGCCGTTTCCCATTATAGCTACCGACCTTTCACCCTTTGAAACTGTTCATGTTTCTTGTGTTTATCCTCAGATAAATACGTACAATGGAAGACACCAGCAGCAGCAAGCCCTTCATGGTGACATCCTCCCTGAACTTTAAAGTGACCACCCCATCTTTCTATAACCAGCCAAAGAAGTTTGCCTCTGTGGCACCGCCACGCCCTAAAAGCCTGACACCTCCTACAGCTCCATCACCAACACCAGCCAGCACAGGTGTGATTGGTCGAGTGGGAGATCTGCCTCCACCTCCCACTACACTCTGTGAAGGTAACTGTATTATTTTTGCTTTTTTATAGACACTTTGTATCTGCACACTTTGTATTTAATACAGTGAGGTAGTCACGTCATTTTAACAAATTGTGCTCTGATGTAATTTCAGTGACAGACATTTTAAGCAAGTGTTGATCATAATTCTAATCTTATTACGAGTCATTCCTAAAAGTTAAAGTAATAATCCATCATTATCCATAATAATCCATTTTTCTTGTGTTGGAAAAAAAATCACAGTTTAACACGGTTTTCCACAACGTTTATGCTGTTAAATTCAATTCAATTCAATTCAATTTTACTCAGTTTCACGCATATCTCTACGTAGGAGTTTTATAAATCCATGGGTAAACAAACATCAAGGTATACAAAGGAACAGGGACTGTCACTGAACAGGTCTTCTGCCGATATCTGACTCCTGGCAGATTAACTCCCTCCCGCTCATATGAATGAGCATGTAACAATTGCTTAATTATTTTCAGCATGTTTAGATCGGTCCTTCTCTTTAGGTGATTGTTAATACTTCATCTTTTCCCCAGCCTGCAAATGCCACAACAGCATTGTTGACAATACTCACTCATAATGTTGCCACAGTTATTTGTTTGGGAACGTCACCAAGGGACACAACCCTGTTGCTCAAGTGCATTTTGCAGGAGTTATGGGAGTGGTTGTTTCGCTATTTTTATCTCTGATACCATTGGATGGCAGTTGCTGGTAGAATGACACAAAACTACAAATTGTCACTTGAAATGTTTACATGCACGTATCCCCAAAGCAGTGACTTCTATCATCCAGTTGACATGTGGACTGATCACTGTTTTCTGACGTGTCTAATCTTACATCTGTCCTTGCGTTGGACATGTCATGCAGGTTGAGACTGAGTGACTGAGTAAAACCTGTTCTGTCCACATCTCATAACCGATCACCCTCTTTATTTTTGTCAGACTTCCCACCCCCTCCTCCACCACTGGATGATGATTTGCCAGCTCCTCCCCCAGAATGCCAAATCACACCCCCTGCCTCAGATGCTCCCCCTCCTGCTT
>OMNV01021406.1:139975-155638 GCA_900303265.1 Brotula barbata | reverse complement strand
AAACAAACAACAAAGTGGAGCAGATAGATGGATAAACGGGCAGTTTTTCTTTATCCACCCGCCCATCCATCATCTATCATCCATCATCCATCTATCATCGATCATCCATCATCCATCATCCATCTATCATCCATCATCCATCATCCATCCATCATCCATCATCCATCATCCATCCACCCATCCATCATCCATCTATCATCATCATCTATCATCCATCCATCATCGATCATCCATCCATCCATCCACCTGTCCATCATCCATCCATCATCCATCATCCATCCATCCAGCATCCATCCATCCATCATCCATCATCTATCATCCATCATCATCCATCCATCCTTCCAGCATCCATCCATCCATCATCCATCATCCATCATCCATCATCTATCCATCCATCATCTATCCATCCATCATCATCCATCCATCCATCCATCCATCCATCCATCCATCCATCCATCCAACATCCACCCATCCATCCATCCACTCTATTTTGAACAGAAAGGTAGACACACCCAGGTGGAGGAGGATATAATCATAAAGTCAAATACAAATGAAACAAATCCCATTGCGTCTCTTTTACAAACACAGATTCACTGCCTCATTTTCACTTGGACTTTCTGTCTCAGATTTCTGCTAATCATCATATCCTGAAATACTTTATATCAGTCACACTGATTGTTTGTCCTATAATACCAGAGAACGCCTGACTGTGGTAGATTTTGCTGTGTGCCAAATTGCTACAACTCATCTGTGAATCTTCAGGACAGATTTTGTAGATTCTCAACGAGCCTCCTGAACGTCCCATAGCTTGGAAAATGGTTTCCCATGGGACCGGAGTTTCCACAGAGACCATCATCTGGGCCAGCTTGGTTTGTAAAGCACTGAATGGTTTCTGTACATTGTTTGTAGTGCGTGAGGCGTTCGTCTCGCTATCGGGACCACCCACCCACTCATTTTCTTCCTCTCTGTTTTGTGTCTTGTAGCTGCCATAGAATATTTTACGTACAACCAAATGCGCATGGCGTCATTTTTCTGCCATAGTTCGATAGCATCATCTGTCAGTTTAAAAGCATGACATCCACACTTATTTCTCTACTCGTAGAACATGCAGCGTGTGGGAATCATTCTCTCAAACTACCAGATGACGCCTTCGGATTCTGGCAGGAACATGACGCCATAAATGCATTGCCGCTGATTTCACAGTGAAGCGCGGGAGAACAGGAAAGGAGCATTTGATTCAAGTTAGACCCTAGATAACTAAATGTAACACTGCCCTCCAGTGGACAGGTATATGCCTGCATGAGGGTAAGAGAAAACCACAGGAACGTTGGAGGTTTGAGGGTCTGCAGCTGTCCCTGTTCACCTGGCTACAACAACTTCTTATCAGGTGGCACCACTGCTCAGCTTCAGTTAAAGCCTTTATGAAACAAATTTATCCTTTTTGCTGGGTGCCCGCTTTACGGCAACAGATGGCTGCTATCTACGTCCGTTCCTCCATCACAGCGGGGGAGGGTAAAACAGAGATAACCGGATCAGACAGTTTGAAGGAGGCGATAAGTCAGAGGATCGTGGAACGCAAGATGGATCATCTTTCTGTGGATTTATGAGACCCTTTGGGTACACATAAGAGAGAGGGTGCAGGGAGTTGGGGGGGAGGTGGAAAAACACACTCACACACACACACACACACACTGGGTGTTAGTTAATTCCACTCAGGTTACCTAGCTACTGTAGCTATGGCAACACATATTAATGGTATAAAGGAGCTGGAGAACAATTTCAAGCAACCTGCTGGGAGACCAAATCAGTTTCAGGTTGTCAGATTATCAATAGTACAGTATATTATACCTGTGCGTGTGTGTGTGTGTGCACTTCTACTATGTGTGAAACTGTATTGTTAATGTACGTTTGCTGTATTATTCAAAGTCTTTATGTGTATCATGTTCAGCACACGCATGACAAACATATTTCATTCGTATTATCCACATGTCACAGTTGTGAATGTGTGTGTGTGTGTGTATGTGTGCAGGGAGACGTCGCTGTTCTTGAATGACTGCAGTATGCTAGGGCCATTCAAGTGGCCCCCTGCAGCATTATCACACACACAGGTCAAATGAGTGGAATGTAAACAGCGAGAGGAGAAATGGAGCTGAGTGATGTTGATGATGTCACCATCAAATGTCCGTTCAGCGGCTCGTCTTCAAACACTTACTGAGACAATGAGACCATTTATAATCTCAGATTCATATTAAATATCATCCTAAAATCTGCAGTAACCTCCTGTGGATCTGCTTCATAGAGTTTTATTTTCAATTACAGTCAAATACCCAAAGTTTTATCCAAAGATGCAATGATGAGCTAAGTAAGTAAGGTAAATGTAACACATCCAGAATAAAGAGAAGGTTAAGGGAAATTAAAGAAGCCTTTTCTTAAAAAAAATCTATGATTTCTGAAATGGATTTTAAAATTCAAATTTCTCTATGAATGATGAGCTTTTTCTGTGTAATATACTATATAATTAATCATAGTCATTCATGTGAAAAGCACAGAACCCATAAATCCCTTAACTCTCCCTGAACTGTTTGTCTTATGGCGTTCTCCACAGCCGCTTCTTCTTCTGGTGTTTAAGGGGTTAAATGAATGACTTTCGTTCTGGCGGTCCACACAGGGAACACGATGTTATGCTGCTATAATACAGCTATTTATTTCTGGCAAATGCAGCATTTTTAAGTGAGTTCAACTCGTGATCCTCATTGTGTTTGACTGTATTTAAAGGATGATTGGCTGCCCAATGGTGCAAACCAGCTGCTAAGGAGCTGAGCGCACAAAGTTTCTCATCAACATTCATTTAAGTCATAGTCAGTAACTGAGGCTCATTTATTCTCGTTAGATCAGATTCTTTATTACGTTGAGTTTATTGTAACATTTAGATTTTTAATGAACAGGTAACCATTAATGTGTCCATCTTCACAAACACAGGATTTTAATTTAAATACCAAAGTCCAAAGTTTCAAAAGATACCAAAAGAATTAAGGTTCAATCTGGGGAATAGTTTATAAAAATAATTTAGATTAAACAAAAATGCCAGATCTTTACATTTAAGTGTTTTCTTTGATTCCTCTTATTTTGGTGGTTGTGTTTTTGTTTTGTTTTTTTAATAAATGCATTATGGGACAACACAAGGAATTACATATAAACAAAACAACAAGAAGAAACACAGAAATGTGACCAAAGGGAACACAGTATTGAACGTGCACCCTGTGAGTTATTTTGGTTTGAGTGAACTCAATTATTAATGAGTTGCTAATGTGACTAAAACCCATTAAATGATATCTCTTTAAATAACTGAACTGTTGGCCTTAAAATGTACTGTACTATCAAATCTATCCGCTGCATCATCAATATAGAAGATTTACAGAGCTGTCGATGTTGTATCATCTTCATATCACTCATAGAATCCTTTTAAAACAGCTTATTTATGATCACATCTCCATGAGGTAAATTATGGAGGGAGTGAAGCGTGCACAGGTACGCGGCCAGGCTCAACGCAAGCTCAGCACATTATTGCACGCGAACATGCGGCGCCGCACGTTCATTTACATTATTGATGCTTTTCATCGTGTAAAATGAGATGTAATATACGGCTGTGGTCACGTGTTTGGTTGCTGAGTTCTATATTTAATTGATGAACTTATTATTGAATAAAGCGTTCCACGTTCTTTGATGTGATAAAACACTGTGGTGTGTGTGTCCATCGGGTTAAACTGATGATGCCAATAACTTGAGTAGCGTGTGTGTTTAGTCCTGTCCGGCTGTATTGATCCTCTCTGCCAGCCGTCGTCCATTAGAACATGCATCACTTCGACTCGTCAAACGTTTCATTCTGCCTGAGCAGATCTCCTTCTCCCGTTTGTTGGTGCATGTGGGAATAGAGATAAAGGGACTAATGCCGGTTATTATCAGCCACTTAGAAGAAATTGATTCACATGGTTCGTCAGAGCCTTGGGCTTACGAGACGCTTCGTGCCGGAGAGTAACAAGCGAAATCATGCAGGGAGCCGGGCCTTTAATAATACACCGACGGCAAAGACACCGCAATTAATTTTCATCCTGCGTGTTTCCGTGTGCCGTCTGCGGAGGCGCACGGCCTTCAAAGATAGAGGACAGACAAAGAACGACATGAAAGACTGGGATTCAAACGCTGACGTCAGTGTCGCTGTCCTCTGAAAAGTTTGATAAACCCCGGCGTCAGACCAGAGGAGGAGATAAGAGCAGCCGAGTGTGGAAGGAGCTGAACGCGGCCTGCTGGGGCCGCCGGGAAAGCACAGCCGCAAAGTTTGATGGAAGCACGATGGCGACTGAAAACCTCAGAGAGATTAGCAGTAATGAGCTGTGACTCGGCCGTGGAGAGAGCAGACTGTTAATGACGCCGCACTGTGTTTCTGTCTCTAGCTCTCTCTCTATCTCGCTAACAAACACACACACACACACACACACACACACATACATACATGCTCACGTGCATGCACTGGTGGGCTGTTCGCGAGCATCATTACCAGCCTTCTGTTTCTCCCTCTCCGGCACGCTCATTGTTGTTTTCTCTTTTGTTGAATGCGTACACACTGAAAACAGGAATCCGTGTTTATGCAATTCACCAGAGGACAAAAAGTGAAAACTTGAAGACGTTTTGATGCGTGCAAAAACAAGCGAAACAAAAGTCTACAAGGTGTCAGGCAGGAGGCCTCGTCGGCGCTCACCTTCTGCAGTCAGGCTGGAATGTTTACCTCCAAATATGATCAATTATTGATAG
Organism: Brotula barbata; assembly: GCA_900303265.1. NCBI lineage: Eukaryota > Metazoa > Chordata > Actinopteri > Ophidiiformes > Ophidiidae > Brotula > Brotula barbata. The sequence continues at coordinate 150,829 of OMNV01021406.1, read as the reverse complement.
CGGAGAGCGGCGTGGAGGAGGCTGTCAGGGAGCATTTTGATGAGTGACGGGGGAAGGAATGTTTGGGAAGGAGCTCCAACTGTGTGCAAGCGTGTGCCTGGGAAACGAGTCGGCCCGGGTTTCTGATCATTCTACTGGAAATGGATGCAAAAAACAATTTTTTATGTCACGGTCTTGAAAAATCTAGTGCTACTCAGTGAATAGTGTCACTGTCTTACTGTGCATCACCATGTCTATTTCTACTTACCCACGTATAAATGAGTTATTATTAGCTTTTTGTATGATTTTATCTCTATTGTATGCTATTTCATTTTATTTTATTCTGCTCTGCTGGATGTGGGTGTTTTTGCTGCTGTTACACCAAAAATTTCCACAAAGGATTAATAAATGGTTCTTATCTTATCTTATCTTATCTTATCTTATCTTATCTTATCTTATCTTATCTCATCTCATCTCATCTTATCAAAATAGTCTACCGTGCTGTATTTTTGTATTTTCAAAGAACTTAAAATACTTTATCTTGTTCATCATATTACATATAAAATATTATAATAGCTGTAAGATGTATGCTTGAATAACTCTTTCTTGGGTTTATTATTCGTAAATTTCACCTTTGAACTGAAGAAGGCTCTTGGATGGGGGATGAAACATCTTCAATCTTCAGCAAAGTCAGTTTGGCCTGGATTCCGTGTATCCATGACCTGGATGATTCAAAATCTTCACTGACATATTTTCTTTTTTTTGCTAGTCCTTTTTTCCCGTGGAAGAAGATGTGCAAGCCTACTTGTGTGTGTGTGTGTGTGTGTGTGTCTCGGGGGGATTGAAGTAAGAAATGATTAAGGTATGAGAGTCAACATGTAATAAAATAAAAGAGCAGCGAGTGTAAGAGGCGGAGCTGAGTCAGGGTGTAATAAAATAAAGAGCTGAGGTAAAGGATCACTGGGAGTGTGGACGGTTTATGTTCTCTGTGGTTCGTCGATGTTTAAGAACCAAATTGGGACCGAATCCCTTCATGCTGTTGTCTTTCATGCTGGAAAATGAGAAATACAGTATGTCCCTCCATTCTCCCTCTCCAACTCTTCTTGTATTTATTTTTGCCCTTACTTTTTTTTCCCACAGTTTTTCACAGATCCCTGTGCCAGCAGCCCCTGTCTCCATGGAAACTGCAGCCATAGCGACGGCGGGGAGGAGGGGGATGCGGCCTACACCTGTGAGTGTCGTGAAGGCTACGAGGGGGAGCGCTGTGATCAAATCCTATTGGACCTTCCAGCTGCTGAGTGGGACCCCGCCACCCCCTCTGCTCCCGAGCTGGCTACGCCTGTCACCTCCACCACTGCAGCCGCCACTCAGCCACAACAACCAACCACTCAACCCTCTACCGTATCACAGGCTCCGCCCTCCCTGCAGCCATGGCAACCCAAACCTGGACAGAGGCTGCTGGTGGTACCGTGGGAGGCAGACAGGGTGAGATAACCTCAAACTGACACAGGTGGAAAGTAGCTGAGTACATCTAATGTAACTTAAGTATATTTTTTAGGCATTTACTCGAGATTTGACAATTTTTTGACATATTTAGTGAAATTCTATACTTTTTACTTTGCAGAATATGAGATACACTAAAGTACAATTGTTGAGGGTGTCAACCACTAAATAATTAGAGTGCTAAAAATATCACAATAATTTATATCAAGAATATCAGGAATTTCTGAAAATCATTTAGTATAGCAATTTCTTTTGTTCAAAATGACAACTTTGAGCTGAAGTCCTGAAAATCCTCAAAAGAGAACAAATACACCAACAATCTCTAATTTTGTGTGAATCTCTAAATACCTAAATCGTCATCTTTTTGTTATTTTATTACATCGTTGGTTATTAAAAAATACATAAAAAATCAAGGTACATTATTGTTCATATTGGCCTCTGACTCAGGGACTAAAAAAAATGTTCTTAAAACTTTTTTGATTGTGTATCTACACCAGGAACACGATAGTTTGATGGTTACACTACTTATAATTACTTTTATATTGTTATGTTATGTGGTAATATTTTAAGCTCATAAAGTCTGATAACCAGAAATTGGTCCATCTTCATAAAAGTAAGATTTTTTTAAAAATTCTGTTGGATTAGCACAAACTTTCAAAGGATACTAAAGGTATTCAGATTCATTCTGGGGAAATCTTGTGTGAAATTGAAGCATGAATGAATGAAGACAATTTAAGGGGAAATGAGAATGTCACAGCTTTTATTTGATTCACCCAATTTCATGGTTCCGTGTATATGAAATGGCAATAAATAGGACCATTCAAAACAAGTGCAAGTATGCATTTTAGGAAGAGGTGAAAAAGTAACAGATACAAAAATTTATTTTGGATTTTTGAAAACCAAAAACCAAGAAATTCTGAGATTTTTACATCTATTCTATTTGGTATACTCATACTGTACATATTCTATGAGTTAATAATATGAAAATCCCCATCAAATTCATCCAAAGTCTATTAATGAACCCTAAACTGGTTGCCTTACATCGGACTCAATTAACAATCAATGTACCAGAATTTAAGATAAGATAAGATCAAACTTTATCGATCCCCCAATTCACACATTGCAGAAGCTGAAGGAGTACAGGAAAAAAGATGACAAACAGAGTAAGACAAAATACAAAATAGAATGAAATATAAAGAATCAAAATGTGAAATATGTGTTGACTGACAATACACAAAGATTCTACAGACTATATATGCCCCGTTCACTCAATAATATTGCCTTAGAAACGTTTCTGAGAAACACTTAAAATAAACATGATTCCTGAATATGTGTGTGTGTGTGTGTGTGTGTGTTTCAGGTGACTGAGGGTCTGTACTGTGTGAGCCCTGAGCTCTGTGAGCTGACATCAGGAACTCTGACCCTGTCCCTGGAGGTCCCTGAAGAGACGGCCATAAAGTAAGATGACCTGAACCTTTACTGGACTCAGACACTTAACACAAACTAAACCGATAGGCAGACAGAGAGTGGGTGAATGTAAACAAAACGATCTTTGGACAATCTGTCAGGTTTACAACTGTAAACCCAAAACAGACAGCCTGGTGAAGGGGGGCGTCAATGAGGGATCAAGGAGCAGGAAGCATCCAACACTTAAATGTGGACTGGAGGGGTCCCTGGAGATGCTCCCAGCTGTCTGGTATATATACCGGACGTGGTCTTTGTTAGCCTTTTTTTGACAGCTCATTGTCACGTGGCAGCATCAGTTCCTGCCCATCTTCAGGTCCCAGACTGGCCTCCTTCACGGCCGTTTAGTGAATCTCATTTAGACGAATTCTGTCGCACTGCTGTAAGTCCTACACAGGAGATGAGGGTAACACTGGCCGTTGTAATGCTGTTGGCTGTGTGCCAGGTAATGACAGTCACTGACATTACAGCTTCTTTTGGAAGATTGTAAGCTTGGCAGCATATTTGATACATTGAGAGTCTCTGTAGGACCCAGGAACCCTGTTACACCTCCCCCTGCTGTACTATATCTGGATTCATTCAGCTTTTCAAAGCGTGTTTGCTATTTAACAGCATAACAACGGCTGAGCTACGTTCACCACAGGAAACGCTGCAGGTGAACGCGGCTCCTCATCGTCGGCCCCTGATTATAGATGACAGACAGGCAGGTCCTCCTCATCGTCTCAGTCTGGGGGCCTCTTGTTCATCTCATGCTGCTTTGTTTGTATACTGTGTAATTACACACAAAGCTTGAATGCACACACACACACACACAGTATTTTGTGTGGTGGGGATCCAAACATTACACCAATGTGTTTCACGCAAGCATGTCCGACTATTTCACAAATACTTTGGATTTGTTCTCCCCAAGACTGAAACGTGTCGTCTGAATCCCTGTGCCTCGAGACGTGGCCTCGGAGCTTTGCCTCTAGGCTCCTCCTTGGCCCAGTACAATGGCTGCACTGATCCACCTGTCACGCCTCAGCTTAGCCTCTCTTACAAGCACAACCCCAAATATCTGAATATATCCTTTGTGATCCCCACAGTGTCACTTCCTCTCGCGAAGATCTTTTATCTCCACCAAGTGCACCGAGGCTGAATTTTTCTATTAATGAGTTGAAACTATGAAAAGATTCACCTGTGGTCATTCTGAAAAGCTCCATAAAATGATGCCGTTTCATCAGGACGCTAACGAGACATTACTGGGCGCCTTATTTCATCCGTTCCACGTCCTGCAGCCCAAGCAGACAGATTACTTTCCATCTGTTTTGTGAGCACCCAGAGTTCGGTGACCCAGGTCCACTCAGCTCGTCCGGCCCTCACCGTCTCCCCAGCGGGACGCCAGCTGCTGGAGCTCAGCATCGGTGGCGTTTCCTGCTTTGTTTTCTTTCTTTGACCAACATGAGACAGTCTGTGCCTTGGAGCACCCCAGGGTCTGATTTGGCAGCTCTGAAGGACAGCATCAGTGTAATTCATCTATATGAAGGAGTTAGTCAGACCATTACATCGTGCACCAAACAAGTCTACAATCTGTTGCATGCATCCTCAGGAGAACATGAATATTTACTTCAAAATTCAACGCAGATTTTGGTTTTCTTCTTCTAAACAGACAAACAGGCGCAGTGTGAGGCAGTTTACATCTTTGCTCCAGCAGGCCCTGTTTATCGGAACAAACATCATCAGCAAGATAAACTATTTCACACGGCAATATTAGCATCTTATTTATACATTACACCTCTCCAGTCCCTCTCCAAATCTATAAATCAGAGGTTACTGGACAATCAAACATGCGGTCGTACTCTGGAATAGTAATTATGTCATTTTTTGTCCATGCTTACTCGTCTATGTGCTTACTTTTATGTTTTTTGGTTCCATTGTGCTTTTGTAGTCTTTTCTTCAATGTTTTTCCACACACAGTTTTGTTCCTCTATACTTATTTTAACTGTGCTGAGGTGTTTACTTTTACGTTTATATATGCGATATTGTTCTTGTGTGTTAATGTCCTTTTGTCCTTTTCACTGCATTTTAATGCCATCAACCTGCACCGGGACTGCAGATGAAAATGAACCCGCGTGGCTAAACGTTTGCATGATTCTTGCGTTAATTAATATGCAAATAATGTAAACGTAAACATATATATATATAGTTTCAGACGCTATAGTTACAGGTCAGACAAAGTGGGTCGGTAGCTGATGAGGTAATGCTGTTTATTAGTTTGGTTTTGCAATATTCTTCTAAAATTTGTGGGGTTAGAATTGCTTTATTGCAGAAACAGAGCCACAAAGCCGTCTTCTAGTTTTTCTGTAGATATTTTGTATTTCTTGAGACAAATGAACAGACGAAGATTAGGATCTTCATTGTCATTGTGATCAGATCACGGTTAAATGTTCCACACCAGTTTTTATTTGAAGACATCCCAGTAAAAATCATAATGCAGCACTCCGTCTGACTCCTTTGCGACATTCAGTCCCAGCTCGTCCGTTCCACTGGTGAGGGAGCTTTTGTTTGCCAGGAAGATGCAAAGGAGTGGGACTGAATGGTTTATCCTTGAGCATTTGTGCTTAGACCTCAATTCTGTTTCCTTTTCTTATTCTGTCTGCGTCATCTCCTCCCTGGGAGAGAAATCCACGCTGGGCTTTGCTGCTCTGCAGATTTACAGTTTGGGTTTGAAGTTGAAATCTTGCACGCTGCACTTTGGTCTAATGTGTGAGAGTTCTTGGCAGCTGTAGGAAATATAGGCCTGGACTTTACCAAGGAATGCAACCATAAAGCAGTAATAAACAGCAACCGACCTTGTACATGTCCATGTCTGTGTCCGTGTCCATGGAACAGTTGTCAGATAATGGAAGAAGCAGAGAAATAAGAGAAAGAATAGTGCCAATCCATCCTTTCCTCCAGTGCTCCCTCATTTCTCTCACTTCACGTTGACCTGTAGCTTCTCCCAGAGTTCATCTGGTCAGATCTGTCTTGCCGTCTTTCGCCATTTCGTACAAATTGTCTGAAATCCCGATGAGTAACAGCAACTGACCACGTTGGCTACATTTCAAAGCTCATTTCATACGGGTCAGAGGAGCAGTCTGACAGCGGCTGCAATTAATCATCACACCATGACCATGATAAGACAGTGAATCAGCGAACTGGACAACTGTCTGTGATCCATCAGCCAGGCCTCAGCCCTCTGAACCTCGGTGGCCTTCAGAAGGCTCTGAATCATTGTTGTTGTTTTGAGGGCTGCTGATCTGTGGTCCACCATCACGTACAGCAAAGAGGAGAACGGTGATTTAACACTGTTACATACAAATGTTCACAAAGGAAATGAGTTCATTTATCTTGCACATAAGATGGTTCAGTTGACATTTTAATGTTTGAGATGGCTGACATGGCAGGGACGCTTCCTCTCCATTATCCCTTATTCACTTCCCTTATTAAGTGCACACCAATAAATCGAGAGACAGGAAACGATGAAAAGAGAAACAAACACAACACACGTCTATCTATCTATCTATCTATCTATCTATCTATCTATCTATCTATCTATCTATCTATCTATCTATCTATCTCAAAATGCAGAATGCTCACTCATTCATGCTAACATTTTGTCACAATTTTCCTCCTGAATTATACTGTATAATTTAGTTTATTAATTTAGCTTTCATTGTAAGTTGTATGGTTGTATGAATCTTTTTGTATTTTTTACTCTTTGTTGATAAACTTTGTTTTAAAGAAGGCTCTGCTAGTTAAATTTTCCTGGCACCAAATGTAGCTGCTCTAAGTGAAGCTAGCCAGCTAATCAGCTAGCTAATGCTCCGTTCCAGACAACCCTGAACCAAATGAATGACTAAATCCAAAGCTTTATTAGATTTCAATGAAAAATACATCTTGGAAGTTTTTATTTTGATAATTTTTTCACTGTATTTTGTATTTCATTTTGATACATTTGCTACAGGGTATTTTTATTTATATTAGAAACATTTTCATGTATTTTTGCCCATCCTTGTGCCTGCTGAGACATTGCGCTTCAATGTCACGGTCGTCATGGAGACCCGTGTTTCACAGACGGACTGACTCCAGCCATTCAATCAGTAATAAAAATGAAAAGTTGTGTTGGAATACAAACACAAAGAAAGAAGATAACTCAGTTTTAAACTGACGACATGTTTTTGTGCCGTTTGTTGAACTGCATTCCTGCTAACATCAAAAACAAATCAAAGAAGAAAAAAAAAATGTAATGACCCAGAACGCAGGATGAAAAGATGATTTTAATGAAAACAGCAGTGAGAAGAAACCACGTGTTGTCTGGATCAAATCCTACGAACAAAGACTGAGGATTGAATTATCTTCTGCTTACGTCCTTTATTTTCCTCCCACACTTAATCTGTGTCTCCTCTCTCCTCCAGGATTGTTGTGAATGTGAGTGGAGCCCCGGCGCTGTGGCGTGTGACTGCGGATGGCTTCCTGCGGTCGTCCATTTTGAACGGCACCATGACGTCCTTTCAACAAGCCCCTGATGGACTGGTGGTGTCCGACGTGTCTCTGCCCCTGGGACAGAACTACTTCCTCAGTAAGACGCCTCCCATCTCAAAAACAACCAATAGTGTTCTCTGACGAGGAAGTAGATAAGATGTTCTTTAATATGGCGAAGAGTTAACGATAATATTCAGAGAACTGGACATGATTGGCACGTTAACGAAACATAGAATGAAGTTTATTCACATGAGGAGGATCGCTGAATGATAACTGATGACACAGGATGGGCTGAGTCAGAGAGACTTTTATCAAATCACATCACCATGAAAACAAGGAAGAATACAATCAGTTTCATTGTCACCGTTTTTCTCATTTATTTATGAGTTCCACCACTTATAGATTATTGCAGAAAACATGGTTTGAATATATTTGAACAGCTCACTCGGGAGTAGAACAAATAAGCAAAACACCTTAAATGTCTGAGAGTTAAGGGTTCTGTTAATGTTTGCATATATGAATCAGAATGGAATATATATATCAAACGTTTCTTGTTTGATATACATTATGTACTGATGGGCCATCTGTATTTGAAGACAAAGCTCTCTAACTCTCTCTCTCTCACACACACACACTGACACACACACACAGAGGGATAATTGCCATCTTGCCCTTTGACTGAGGGGATGACTGACCTCTGCCTGTGCTCTACATACCTGATGCTGCTGCACTATGCTGACACTGTCTGGTGACCTTGGCATGTCTGTTAACTCTCTGTGGGGAGAGAGATGGAGAGAGAGAAGGAGAGAGAGAGAGAGATGGGAGGAGTGACTTTGCGTTTGTCTCCTCCGACGTCATCGTGTTTGATCAGTGTCCCTGCCTATAGGTGTGTTTTCACAACCTTGTGTGTGTGCCGGTGCGGTGACTGTGCATGTCTGACATTCCGTGTCATTGGACTGATGATCCTTTGCTCACAGCTGATTGGCTGAGGAGCTTACGTCGTCAAAGTCTCGTCATCAGCGGGCTGCAGGCGGATTGGCTGAGACGAGGCGCTTAAACAGACAGTTAATATTCACTATGATGCTATTTTTACCCCGACGCCCGTGTGGCTGTCTGCTTTGATTGAAGATATAATAAGAGACGTTGAGAACTTATTGACCCCGACAGACGAGGCAGAGGAGCACACAGTCTATTTTGGTGAAGATGAAGAGTTGTATCCAATTTTTTATTCATACCTTTGAGGCACTTTGGAGTTTATTCACGGTGACAGCAAGCTGCAAGGGAAGAGACAAAAATCATTGAAAATCTCTTCTCATGCCACGTAGAGCAGCGGTGCAGGTTCGATTCCGACCTGTGCCCTTTGCTGCACGTCATCCCCTCTCTGTCCTGTCCTTCCTGCCCATCTGTACCCATCATAACAAAGCAGAACTGCCAAAAACAAAAAGCCGAGGTGGTGAACTCATCCCTTACACACTGGTAATCAACAGGTCAGCGAATAATCTGTAAACTCTTCAGGATTATTAGGGATTTCAGATACATTTAATGAGCCTGTTCATATTAGCAACTGATTAATAACTGAGTTTACCCGGAGCAGCCAAACAGTCTGGGTTAAAGAGCCAAAAAGGACCCTATACCATTAGAAACATGTAACACGGTCCATTACCCACACTACAATAACAACACTGACGTATGGGCCTTATAATGTTTTCTCTTCTCTTCTTTTTTGACTCGGCCTTAATCCTCTTCCATAAAATATAGGTGTTTTCTAAATTGTATAATGCCGCAGGGATTGTTCCTAAGGACCTCTCCTCTTCCTGTGGTAGGTGTGGTGCATGTGGGCGCCCCCACTGCCCCGGAGGTCACACTGCGTCTCAACCTGACGGTGAAGGCGAGCAGCTGCGTGGAGCCAGGAAGCAGTTTCAGTGACCCTCAGTGCTCCGGGAAGGGGAAGTGCATCACACAGCCCTCCGAGGTAAGACGTCAGACAAGGACATCAGACAAGGACATCAGACAAGGACAACAGACAAGGACAACAGACAAGGACAACAGACAAGGACATCAGACAAGGACAAAGTTTTCTGTATAAAAAAGTCTTAATAGACTCTAAAACAAGCGTCCAGACGCCTGAACCGATTGATTCTCCTTCTAATGTGAAACGTTATATTTGAACTGAGTTTGTATTAACATTTATTTCAGCTTCATTCTGATTTCACGCCTCAGTAACACAAAACAAAATGTTGAAATTTGGCAATAAGTGGTATCCAAACCTGGTCATTATTACAACTCATTATAATTCATAATCATTCATATTCACAAATGTACAACAGTGAAAACTCTGAGTTCACTTGGTGGAACAGAATTCACAGAAGTTTGGTTTTATTAGAAACCTCAAAGTTCCTATTTTTTCATAATTTGCTTTTTACGGTGATCATCTTCAACTAACTAATTGAAGTTTATCAAACCTAACCACCTGCATTGGTTATTATCTCGTTTCTTTGATACTTCGCTGTGTCTGTTTCACCAGTGTGTCTGATTTTATTTTGTTTGTTTTCTTTTCATTTGTTGTTTCTGTTGTCTCACCATCCTTTAACTTCTTGGTAAATTGCCACAATTTGAATGATATTATTATATTGTGTAAATTAAAAGGTTTATGATGTCAGAGAGTCACGGATGCTAAAGTCAACAACGGTACCATGGATTGTAATGACTCAAATAACAACGTTTCAGTAATTCCCTGCTGGTTGGTTTGTGTTGTGTGTGTTCACAGAGCACATTCTTTTGCGAGTGTGAGGACAGCTACAACGGAATCTTCTGTGAGGAGTTTGATGCCTGTCACCACAGACCATGTCACAACAATGGGACCTGCGCTGATGTCAGACAAGGCGGTGATGGGCGGAACTTCACCTGCACCTGTCCCCCAGGTGTGTGTGCGTGTGTGTGTGTGTGTTACATCTTTGCCAGGAGGACTGTGTAGATCTCAGTTCTTTTATTAGTGCCGAGCAGTTTTTAAGTCTAAATCCCTCCCTGATGGATTTACTTTAGAAAAGCACTAAGTGAAAGTGAAGACACACAGAAGGAGGATTCACCCTTTGATCTTGTCAGATTTATTTGGGCACAGGGATGTTGTAAATATGTCTGATAGGAAGCTAAATGTCAGAAGTCACCAGTGTTTGCCAGCCATGTCTCATTAGGGAGCGATGTTAACAAGCAATGTGGGAAGAGAAAACCTTAAAAAAAAAGAAGGGCCGTCCACGTTATAGTCCCATTTTGCGACACATTTCCATGTTTTGCACACAACATATTGTCTTGTTTATTATTGGATTCATTTAGATATAATAATAATAATAATAATAATAATAATAATAATAATGTAACTATTTGATATAAACAAAAATAAATAAATAA